>JAXQQM020092474.1:0-10715 GCA_034641835.2 Pinus albicaulis
GGGGGAGGAGAGTCGACGGGGAGAGTGCTGGTGGAGTCCGGTTTCTTGATCCAACCAATCAAATTTGGATATGTGAGGTTCCACGGCTTGCCGTTGGCGGAACAACATGATCAGGAGGTGAGGAAACTCGTTCTGGAAATCATGAATCTCTGGGCAATTTTGAAGGATGGCCTGGACCCCCCGGAGAAACAGGTCAGAGAGCTTTTTTCATCGAATCGTTCGCACCAGAACTGAGGCCTTTGATTCTTTCAGCTGCCCCATTTCGTAGGATTAGATAGTTCTTAAGATGGTATGTCATTGTATTTTTCTTTCTGCTGTACTTCTGCCCCATGTAAAGTTTTGAATGTTGTGGTCAGGCTTGTACCGTTGTAGTGTAATTACAGCAAACAAATAAGAATTTGCGGGAAATTGCTCAAATGCTTGATTTTTTGAGAAGAAATAACTTTGCAATTGACATGGGTTGTCGTTGGGTCATTCTAGTGCTGAAACAGAGGTATTATTGAATCAGGGTTCGACACACGGATCAGTGATCTCAATCTCTTTGCTTCTACTTGTTTTGTATATTGTGCCATACTAGCACCCATATATATAATTTCATGTCAGTTTAGTTGCTCTTAAAAAAAAAAGGAAAAAAGAAAGAAAGACAGAAAGAGGAGGTGGAAAAGAGGAGGCTCTATTTAGGACTTGAGATTTTATTGAAAAAAAAAGGAGGTGGAAAAGATCGCTAGCTAGATCACCTTTTGGAGCATCAACAACAGATAAATTTTGCGGACTCTGTGATGGACCTTTTGGCAATGCAATGACTGGAACTATACTAAGAATATGGTAAGTGGTTCTTACATGTGGGTTGAGTTATTTTTTCAAGACCATTGAAATTGTTGGTTGAGGTATCATTGAGTGAATGTTGGAACCTAAGATCATAGTGTGAAGTGCATTAAATTTGGTGCTAGTGATTATAAGCCATTGCAAGTCAAGTGTCTTTCTTACACAATTCAGTTAAGTCCTTGAATATCTCAGTTTTTTATATTCTTTCTGTATATGATTTCCACAAGAATTCTCCATTAAAAGAGAGAGAATGTGAAACCATTTGTTTGCAATCCCCTTGCTAAAAGTCTAAGTCAGTTCTATTTTCTGAGTTGAGTCCTCCATAATTTGAGTAGCAGAGTCTGTCCTTTGGGAATTCCATAGTTGGAAGTTCAAGAAAGATTAAAAGGTGTTAGAAGTCACTTGTTGAAAGGCATTGTAAATGGGGGCATTATCGATTGAAGTCGACATCCTTCATTTCTTGAGCTTGAGTTGTTTGGAAAATGGCCAAATTCTATGAAGTATTACAGTCCTTGGAAACTTTGATACAATCTACTGTTGATAACACAATCCAAATCAGTAAAGACTCTCTTTGATATCCAGACTTGCTTGCAAAATGCACATGAAAAGATTGAGTTTTTGCAGTTGGAGTCTCAGCTTCAGCAAGATGAACTTCAGCAAAAGAGTCATCATTCTGAATTTGTTTCTGTTCAGAAAATTGAGAAGGAATCCCATCAACAACAAGAATATAAAGTTGCAAACGATTCACATCATGTTCCTTGTACAAAAGCATATTTACATGCAGATGCAGCAGTTCAGTTTGCACTTCCCAAGCCCATCATTAGACCTTGGGAAGATGTTGTCCACAACAAGCACAAAACTGGTCTTGGATATGACAAGGAGTTGTCCTTTCATATTCCGGACTACTCCAAGCCCATCAAATTTCAGAGTGTCGGCTTTCTTCATGACAGTTCAACTTCAGCTGTTCCAGATCCTGCTCCTCTTCCACAGCAACAACAACGACAGATTTTAAAATGCCAACACTATGATTGAGTTGGCCATATGAAAGATCATTGTTTTGATCTTCACCCATGCAAGCACTGTGGTCGGCACACCCATTCTTCACACAAATGCTTCAGTAACAAGCCTCCTGCAAGAACAAAGATTCATCTTGGATGGATTGCTTCTTGGCAATGGGCATCAACAACCAAGAAGATGTTTAAGTCGCATGTCAGAACTTGTTCTAGAATATTGAACAAACTTGCAGTTGAGTTTTCGCCATCATCTCACCTTGTACCTGATAGGGGGGAAAATGGTGGTCATCTACAAGCTTCGAAATCACATCAAGCGAGCCTGAGCCACAATCTCTCATTCCAGATTCAGAGTTGTAGCCAGAGACATAGCAATTCAAGCGGGCCTGAGCCACAATTCGTCATTCCAGATTCAGAGTTGTCGCTAGAGACACGGATGCCCATGAGCATGCCTTTGGTTGATGGACAGCCTTAAACCATCTATGTGAGGTTGATATTCTTCCTCTTTCAGAACACTTCCTCTAGTAGAAGATTTCAACTTCTTGCCAGCTTTGGAAGAGTTCCAGGAAATGCATCAAGCATTCCAGTGTTGGTGGTCATCCTTAAACCATCACAAGTTGTAGACTTCCCTTCTTTTAGGTTGAAGGTCTCCCTCTTCAAATATGAGGGACACTTCCTCTAGCAGAAGCCCTTAGCTTCTTGTCAGTTTTGGAAGAGTTCCGGAAACTGCAATAAGCGTTCCAGTATTGGTGGTCATCCTTAAACCACCTCTTTATGTCAACATTTCAGAGAGCTGATTCAACCTAAGTGCTGCGATGCATATTTTGCAAATCTGTATTACAACTCTCTTCTTGGACTCACACATACCCCTTCGGATTAAAGGGGGGGGGGGAATGTTGAACACCTAATCCTCTATGGGTAGGTGTGGAAGACGAAGAGTCACAAAGGAGTCCAAGTGACCTTGGAAGATGAATCCAAGAGTCACACCATTGTATTATAAATGTACATCTATGGTGAATAATATGAGTATCTCATGCTTATCTTTCTATGTGTGTGTTTAGTTTCTTCATACACCATGTGTGTGTTTAACACTGTCATATGAGCAGAAGCTCAACTGTCAATGTACCAGACCTCAAGAGAAGCAGTGCTTGACACATGTTGAACATTATTTGGTCTTGATAAGTTAACTTATTACTCAAAATAAATTCAAAATGTTAAGTTAGGATATGGATGAAAAATAAAAAGAAATTAAAATTGTTAGGACTATTGTTTCATTTTATACATCCATGTCAAATACAATGTTAGAGGTTGAATGGCCTAAAGAATGAAGGCATAAAAATGTTAGGAAAGCAAAAGAAAAATACAATGCTTTAGTTTCAAAAAGAATAAATTCAAAGGTTGCTTGGGTAAATGCGCCAATCAAAAATGTTAAATTTTCATTAATTATGATTAATGATTTAATCTCCTTTAAAAAGTATTAATCTTTGATTATGAAGTATTTGACAAAAACTTTAGGTTATATTGCGAATATATTTGTTTTTAACCAAAGTCACTAGCGGACAAGAACATCTTGTCGGCTTTAAATAAAAAGCGCACATCTTTTAACAAGGGATTTACTCCCCGCCCATATCAACGACAGGGAGTGACTTCGCGCCCCCCTTGACCATTTCCCGTTAATGCGGGGGCAGGTGTGGGATCCGAAAAGTAGTTTTAATGGCGAGTGCCTAAGCTTCACATGTCACAATCTCATGACTTCGCACCCCCCCGCTCAAAACCACAAACCATCTATGACCCTCTCCGAAATTCGCCAATGGTTTTCTTCCACCAAAGGTACATCATCCTGTGCTTTCACTGTTACTCCTTGACCAATCAAACACCGCCACCTAACATATCCATTGCCCAGCTGTTCTACCGGTTGCGTAGCTGTTCATACCCGTTCTTTTGATTCGTCTATTACAGCTTCTCTCCTAGGCCGTTAGCCTCCACGTCACAGTCCAAAAACATTAACACCGCTACGGCCACAAGAAAACCGTTAGCCTGACCCTTCATGCTATAAATAAACCTAAAATCACCTCTTTGTCACTTTCTTCTGACTCTTTACTATTTGTTGCATGTAAAACAGTTTCATTGTGCACAGTCTCCTGCCATTTTATTGATCTGTTACCAGAGCCAGTCAGTTCACCTGCTATCCAGATAGCCAATAACCTTCTTATATTCTGTTTCTTCTGTCTAACAGCATGGCCCCAAAGGGGAAATCTAAAAAACAAAATACAAAAGAAAGCACTGCTACCACAACCCCGGTCGATCTCGACCATGTCCCCCTCATCGACT
The DNA here is from genome assembly GCA_034641835.2 of Pinus albicaulis. NCBI lineage: Eukaryota > Viridiplantae > Streptophyta > Pinopsida > Pinales > Pinaceae > Pinus > Pinus albicaulis. Next base: position 4,167 of record JAXQQM020092474.1, read on the forward strand.
CCCTTTTCAAGATTACCAATCCAGAGTGTGAGTTCGAATTCCACGAACTACACCTCTTGCTCAAACAAAAATACCTTGACAAGCAGGATCCAATCAGATTCTAGGAGTCACTGTTGCCTTTCTTTAGTTTTCCAAAAACACATGAATTTCATGACCTGGTTATCTGGTGTCAAGCCAGATATGACCCTGTAAAAAGAGAAGTGGTGGCTTAGAATGGAGACATTTTGATCACCATCTCTGCTGAAATCATTAACTAGATGCTCCTAATTCCTACATCAGACCCCGTCAACCATTTTTCACCAGTAACACTTATGGATCTTTACCATAAACTGACTTTTCAACATAGAGCCCAAATTTTTGAGATCTTTTTGCCTGAGGATGCCGAATTACCAAAAAAGAATCCACCTTACCCATCTTCCATATTTCTAGAAGCCTCCAAGCATTATATTTCCCTGCGTTCTTACCTGTTAGGATATCCAGATGACAAAACGGTAGATGAACCCATCCTCGAATTCCTTTCCATATTTAACAAAGATCAAGGACCAACATTCATGTATAATTATAGTCAATTCTTGGCTGATAATATACATGAACAATTCATGAATTTCACTACAAAGGGAGTGTTCAAGTACAACTCTGTACTTATCCATATGTTTCTTTTTCAGCAGGGAGATCTTTCGCCCATCAAACTCAACAAACAGGATAAACATGGACTCAATCAATCAGTGATTCATTGGACTAAAATAGTCAAGACTACTTCAACAAATTCTTCGTTCTCAGATTTTATAGATACATTCATACATCCAACGGCACAACTTCTCAACAATCAGAGAGAGCCAAGGATTGGAGATGAGATAAAAAGGATTTTACACTTAAGTGAGCAGACTCAAACTGGTGACCGGTATTTATATCAGAACTATACAGGTATTTATACCAGAACTATACAGTGATAAGGGTATATGATTGCCAGCTTGCACCATATAAGTTGCCCAAATATGTTCCTATGAGAATCTTTTCTCTGGAATATATAAGGAAGATGATCAACATGGATGACCTGCACTTTGTGTCAGGCAAGAGGAAATCATAGTTTAAAATTAAGTCAAAGATTGGAACATTCATTTGCAACACCAGATCAGCTGGTGTTGAGGCAGAAACATTGTTAAAGAGTATGAATTTCCAGCCTAGTTTTACCTGGTCTTATGACCCTTTTGGTATTATTTTTTCTTTGAGAGTTGAATTGAAAACAACTCCATATAATCATACTCCAAGACTAGAGATTGAAAAATTCATGAATCAAGAACAGTGGGTTGAGAGAACACTTCAAGAAGCGGAGGAGCAGGTTTTATTCACCTCCAATGTACAGACACTAGTTGCTCAGAGCAAACAACAAAAAAGGGTGAGAGAGGAGACTACATCTGTTGTGGAGATTATGAAAGAATTGATTGTACAACAGAAGAAGCCAAAGATTGGCTTGACAGTATCAACAGAAGAAAAACAACCAGAGATAATTGATCTTGGAGATCCAAAAGTTTCTACATCAGCAAGGACTAGTGTTTCAAACACTCCTCCTACAACTTAACCTTCTAGAGGGCCTCTGGAAATTATTTAGTCTACAAGGACTAGTTCCATGGATGATCAAAACATCTTCTCGAAGTTCCTTGAAATTAAACAGAAGAATGAGACTTTGAAGTCTAGTGTATACAACCAATTCTAGAAACAGACCTCCACTTCCCAGCATAGGCTTCTTTTTGCTTTTGACAGTGAGAAAGACAATTCAGATGGCTTTGTTGCAAGCCCAAGTACCATTTCCCAAGTCTCCATCAGACTATTAAAACACTGTATTTTCATTTGATGCCAATAAAATTCATCCCATTGATCAAATGGATATGCACAGACAGTGTGGTGAGATGTTGTTTTCCACCATGACAACTACTGCTATGTCTCTTGCTAAACTTAGGACTGCCTTATCCAATGTTTAATCTTAGCTCAAGACAGTCTGGTGAGATGTTGTTTTCCACCATGACAACAACTGCTATGTCTCTTTCTAAACTTAGGACTGCCTTATCCAATGTTCAATCTTAGCTCAAGATTGAAAAACTATCTTCCTTAACTAAAGATAACAAACTCAAGTCCCTGGAAGATCTTGTAGTCAAGATTGGTTATGATCCAAAGGACTGCAAGGCAATAGAAGAGATCCTTAAAAAGAAAAATGCAGATATTGTAGCTCTGCGGAACACGTTAAAATTGCCTTCAACTAAAGATCCACAGAGCAAAGAAATTGAAGAGAGTGAAAAAAACATGGAAGAAATGCTCAAGCTTATCATTGAGAAAAATATACAGCTAAAGAATATGAAAGAGCAGATTAAAGGGTTACTAAAGGAGAAATATGCAACACAACTTGCCATGGTTCCAGTCACAGCAGTCCCAATAGCAGTTGTAGATACAAAACCTAGCTCATCATAAACAACCATTGAGTCTACATCAATATTAGCTTATCCAACAAAATTATCCCAAGAATTGGCTACACAGAAACAGGAAAATGAAAAGCTACTGCAAAAATTCCAAAACTTAGAGATGCAAAAAATTAAAAATGATACTCTGTATATGGAGGAGATGCATAAGTCCCATAGATTGAGACTTAACATTAAGAAGTTGGAAAGTGAGTCCCTAATGGCAGATACCTTGGCCCAACAAGCCAAGGAAAATATTTGTACAAACATCAGCCAATCCATGATAGATGTATGACCATCCATACAAATAATCTTTGAGCAACAAGAACTCATTACCAGATGCAGAGCAAATATAGAAGAACAGAAAGCAACCTTGAATACCAAGCCAACAGAAGCCACATATCTGATAAAGGTGTTAAATTCAAAAAGCAGACAAGAGTTGGAAGAGATAAACATTCCTGACAGAACAACTACCATTTTGGAGATTAATAAGGTTTTACAAAAGAAGTATTTGATTAATCAGCTAGAGACAAAATGTCAAACCTTGGACATTGTTGTCCAAAGGTTTCATTCAAAGTTTAATGATTTAAATCAGAAAGGACTACTAGGATTGGTAGCTCTAAATGATAAGTTGATCAAATTAGAAGATTATTGCAAGAAATTGTATAATATTGTAGTGGATTGAACTAATTTTGCAGGAACCAAAGGACAAATAACAGGGAATGCCTTTCTGGAATCCTTAGAGTTTTGATTTGATCATCAAGCATGAGATTAGACATTTGTTCCTTAACAAGCCAACTTTCAAAAGGTACACAGAAGTGGATGAAGTATTTAGAAAGATGATGAATTTGCAAATCCCAAGTGAAGAAAGATGGGATAAATTGTGTGATACAATTGAGTAATTTTGCACCCTTGGATAAGCATTTTGTAAGCAGTAGTGTACAAGATTTTGATCATTAATAATAAATGAAGGATTCTGGATTTGTTTCATACAGCCTTGTTCCCTTGTGATTTTTCCTGTTTATTATTACATTCTGTTTTCTACATGTATTTGATTTTTATGAAGATAACTAGGTGAGAAAAACTTAGTTTCAGTTGTCTTAAGTTCCTCCTGAAATTATTATCTATATCAAAGAATGAATTACCGAACTGTTTGTTTATGTAAGTCCTTCTCATCAATAAATTATTAGCATCTTCATAATGTTAAATATATTTTGTTAAACTTTTAGACGTAGTTTGAAAGTTCTCACACTTATGATCATTTAAAACATTCAATTTGAATATTCAAATAATCATATCTTCTTACATATTCTGCTAAAACACCTGTAAATCTAAATCACTATGTGAAATAAAGAAACAACCCTTTGCCTTATTAATTACTATTATCTAAAGGTTTAGACATAATTGTTTTATGCATTGGTCATCCAAAAATTGCAAACTTAAAACAAAACAAAATATTATAGACGCTTTGGCATAATTTATTGACCACAATTATCTCAGAGGACAACATCAAACTGGCCCCGTTGCTGGGGAACAGAATTTGATTTGTTTTCCCTAGGACAATGATAAATTTGATTAAAGGTCTTGTTAGGTAAAAAAAATTCACCTGGCGACTTCACTGAACCCAAGCTGGCTCCTTCAAAGGATATCGGGTCTCATTCTGATTTTGAAATTGTATTTTACCTCTATCAGATCCAGAGAGGCTGGTAAGACAAGCTTCTTCCAGAAGAAGACATCAAACCCCTTCTTTTGTTCCTCAACAGGAGATCACAACAGTTCCTGATCCTTTCAGATTTGGAGGACATATTCCCCTAGAATCAGAAGACTTACCTCCTAGAGTGCATGAATTAGTATCCAAAGGAGTGGATCTTCAATCTTCTTTGTTAGTTCATCCTTTGGAGCCTTATAAATTACCTGAGGCACCTTCTGAATCCCCTACATCAGAACAAGAGTTGGATCTACATCTACCTGGATTCAAACCTACTGATTTCATATCCCCTATCTCATATTCTGTTCCATCTACTTCTGCACAACTAGAAGATCTCGTTTCTCTCTATTCTAATCCTTTATTTGAACATAAAGAAGGAGAAGAAGAGGTTCAAAATTTGGTCATTCGAACACCCTTAAGATCCATAAAAATATCTTCAACTCCATTTCGTCCTCCACCTTCTTTTACTCCTCCATCTTCACCTCCTTCTTCCCCATCTTCATCCTCTACTTCTACAACTACCACCACTGTTGTTCAAGCAAGATATGCTGCCCTATTACTCCCAAACATACTTAATGATTTTCCTGCTGCATATCTGAAACATCTTCCAAGATTTAATGGAGAAACTGGTTTGTCAGCTGAATATCATCTAGCATCATTTCTAGATTTTGCTGATAACATGAAAATGTTTATATGAGATTGTTTGTGTGGTATTTAGAAGGCAACGTTAGGATTTGGTTTAGACAGTTACCAATAAATTCTATTAGATTTTGGGAGAAATTGACAACTATCTTCAAAAATCAATGGGGTGTGAAAAACGATCCTGTTTATTTCTAGATAGAATTTGAAGAACTTAAAAGAAATTATGGTGAACCAGTCGCTGATTTCATCAAAAAATTTAATAAACTTTATCATAAGATGCCTCCTGATTGTAAACCACCTGTAGCAGCAGCAAATGTTAGATTCTCCAAAGCCTTTGAGGATGATTTTGTTGTCATGTTAAGAGAGAGAACAGATCATACCTTAGAAGACATGCAAACAAATGCTACAGAGGTTGAAGCAAATAGGTTTGCCTCAACTAAGTTAAAGGCCAAAGATGAAAAAGCCCAAAAAAAATTAAAATCAAATCAGGAAACCTCTTCCTCTTCTAAATCTAAAAATGAAGACTCAAAAATAGATGAAATCACATCACTTCTTAGAAACCTTTCAGATAGGATTTCTAAGATTGAAACACAACCTAGAACAATCCAACAAACTGTTGTCAGACCCCAAACACAAACCCAAGGTCAGTTCAAGAAAGCCCCATAATTGAAAAGTCTTCAGAGATCAAATAATGATCAATAAATACCTACACCTTTGTTGATTGATGATCAACAACTTGATGATAATACTTTGTCAATCACTGAAGATATTAACAACATAGACAATATGTCGATTCAGACTGCTATTTTCCCTATCCCTCAGAGTCAAATGCCTCAAGAAGATCAAGAAAGCTCTCAGGTCTCTAAATATCAAGCCTTCTCTGAATTTTTAATTGCTGAACTAAATAGAACGTATGATTTAAAACCAAGAGTAGGTCTTGGTAGACCTCCTGAAGATCCTGTCATAATTGAGCCTCAAGTGAAATCTGCTGAAATTCAAACTACTTCTATTCAACCTCTGAAACAGTGAAATGATACTACACAAATTGATAGCGCAGTTTTGACTACTTTTAATGTTGAAAAAGAATCAGAAAGAGTTAAAATTCCTATTCCACTTTCATCATAACTTTCTAAAAATCCTGGATATAAAAGTTAAGCCACAAAATGGATCCAAAAATCTAGTGTAGATACTGAAGGAGATGTCATTAGCCTTCAAGATGAGAAACCATCAGTAGTTTTTGGTCCAAGTTGCGATATGATAGATGAAATTGTACCTCCATTTTATGTAACTTTGAAAGCTCATGATTCATTTTTATATAATTGTATGTTAGATTCTGGAGTCTCACATAACCTTATGCTTAAGGTTATCATGGACGAATTAAACCTTGAAATCAATAGATCTTATCATGACCTATACCAGGGTTGCGGGGAAGCTTCAAACCCCCTTCGCTCCCGCTCCGGAAACTCGCTCCGTGCGGGAGCGTTTAGGAAACACTCGGAAACGCGCTTCCGAAAACGCTTCCTGTCGGGAGCGCGCTTCCGACCCTGTAAAAACGCTCCCTGTTTTTTCGGGAGCGTTTCAGGAAGCGCTCGGGAGCGAACGCTCCCTGAGCGCTTCCGACGTTTAAAAAACGCTTCGGGAGCGTTTTTTAAACGCGGGAAGCGTTCGCTCTTGAACGCTCCCCGGCAAAAAAAACGCTCCCCACCGCGCGGAATTTTTTTTATGAAAAATTTTGATTTTTATAAAAGG
>JAXQQM020076952.1:0-141178 GCA_034641835.2 Pinus albicaulis
CCTTAACTAGAGGTGTGACAAATGGTATCGGAGCCCAAGTGCAAAAATTGGGCTGATGTTAATGTGCTCACTGAATTGTAAATATTATTAAACATTGTAGAGATTGTTTTTTTTTTTTTTTGTCTTACTAATCAAATGTATGAGTGTGTATAGTGGTGCTAAAATGGCTGAAGAGGGAGAAATTTATGTGGATTTGCGTGATGAGTTTGCTACTCCAGATCCCAATGCCCTAATAATGGCTATGTTGCATAGGCTGCAACGAGAATTGGCTGAACTAAGAAGCCAAAATGACATGTTGTCATCAGCCAGTAAGGAGCAGCAAAAGCTCATCAGAGAGATAACTTCCCGGAACAGCCAGGAAGGAGAAGGTTCTGGGAAAAGAAGAATGGATGAGTCTAAGGATGAGGATGCAGCTAGAAATCAACATAAGAAAAAAAGAGAATTTCAGGGAGAATTTAGAAAGATCAAACCTCCCTCCTATGATGGGGAGAAGGAAGAGGATGGTGAAGCTTGGTTACTGAACATGATCAAGTATTTCCAAGTATATGAATATGAGAGCAATCTGAAGGCCAGATTAGCTGTGTATCAGCTACAAGGAAAGGCTACACTGTGGTGGGAAGAGACAAAAATAGTGCATGCCATTGATGAAAAGACAGTTACTTGGGAATATTTTCAGACTAAGTTCAAAAGTCGTTATTTGAATGAACGTTATTATGATGATAAAGCAAAAGAATTCCATGAACTTAGACTAGGAAAACTCACTATTGATGAGTTTGTCACTAAGCTTACCAATTTACTGAGATATGTTCCTTACATTAGGGAAGAAAAAGCAAAGGTTCAAAGGTTTCTGAATTGCTTACCTACTGTGTACAAAGAGAAAATTGAGTTTGACAACCCAAAGACAATGGATGAAGCTGTTAGAAAAGAAAGATTATGCTATCAGCAGTTTAAAGGTAAAGCTGAACAAGGGAAGAGCTGGCTGAAAAAGGGTGAGTTCAAAGGTAAAAGACCAAAACCAGAATATCTAAGAAATTTTGGTAGAGATCATCAACGGAAAAAATTCAATAAACCAAAAGAAATTCAAACTGCTCAGTCCCAAGTGGCTTCAAAACCAGTAGAAGGGAACAATAAAAAAGAAGGGACAGACAGAATGAAGGAACCTTTGAAATGTTGGGGCTGTGGAGAACCCCATATGATGAGGAACTGCCGCCATCGAAATATACACATGATCAGAAGAGAGCGAGAGGCAACAACAGTAAATGACATAGCCAGAAATATACCAACTATCAGTGCAGCCTTGGAAAATCGGCAAGCAGAACATCAAGCAACCATGGTGGAAATGGAGGGTAAGATTTCTGACCTACCTATTACTGTTTTGATTGATCTAGGTGCTTCTTTGAGTTACATTAGTCCTGGAATTGTAGAAAAATGTAAAATTAAACCTGAAAAGTTTCAGCAGTCATGGTTGGTACAGCTGGCCACTGGAACTAAGAGAAAAGTTACACATAAATTGCCCAAAACAACAATACAATTAAATGGCTTTCCAATAGAAGTAAATTTGAACATATTGCCATTAGGATCCTATGACTTGCTGATAGGAATGGATTGGCTGGAAAAGAAGAAAGCTTTGATGAACTGCTGGGATAAAACCCTGCATTGTGTGGATGAAGAAGGGAAACCTTTTACACTAAAAGGGAAACCAAAATCCATTTCAGTAAGACAAATATCAGCCTTACAATTGAAAAGAACATCTAGAAAAGGATACCAAGTCTATGTTGTACATGTGGAAGAAGTGGAACAGAGAACTGAAGAAAATCTGCTGAGTGAATTACCTGTGGTAAGAGAATTTAAAGAAGTTTTTCCAGATGAGATTCCTCATCTTCCCCCCAAAAGAGAAATTGATTTTTCCATAGATCTGGTGCCGGGAGCCACACCTGTTTCCCGAGCCCCCTATCGGATGAGTCCTCCAGAACTCATGGAACTAAAAATGCAATTGCAGGAGTTGTTAGATAAAGGGTATATCAGACCCAGTGTGTCTCCTTGGGGAGCCCCGGTTTTATTTGTGAAAAAGAAGGATGGAACTTTTAGGATGTGTATTGACTATCGTCAACTGAACAAATTGACCATTAAGAATAGATATCCACTTCCTAGAATTGATGATCTTTTTGATCAAGTGAGAGGAGCTTCAGTCTTCTCCAAGATAGACCTCAGGACTGGATATCACCAGCTCAGAATTAAAGAAGAAGACATCAGCAAAACAACATTTCGAACCAGGTATGGGCATTACGAATTTGTAGTCCTACCTTTTGGTTTGACGAATGCCCCTGCCACATTTATGTGCCTGATGAACAGTGTGTTGAATAAGTATTTGGATAAATTTGTTCTTGTGTTCATAGATGATATCTTAGTTTACTCCAAAAATGAGGATGAATATAAGGAACATCTGAGAATAGTGTTGCAAACTTTAAAAGAAAACCGGCTATATGCCAAGTTCAGCAAATGTGAATTTTATAAAGATAAAATTCAATATCTGGGTCATATTATTTCTGAAAAAGGGTTGGCAGTTGACCCTGAAAAAATAAAAGCCATTAAAGAATGGCCAGTCCCCACTGATGTCTCAGCGGTAAGATCATTTATGGGAATTGCAGGCTATTATCGCAGATTTGTGGAGAGATTTTCTGCTATAGCAAATCCCATAACTTCATTACAGAGGAAGGGTGTTAAGTTCGTGTGGACTGAGAAATGTCAAAACAGTTTCGAACAATAAAAACAAAAACTTATTTCAGCTCCTATATTAAAAATTGCTGATCCTGATAAAGAGTTTGTGTTATGTACAGATGCGTGCAGAGAGGGGCTAGGAGGAGTCCTATTGCAGGAAAATTCAGTTGTTGCCTATGAATCTAGAAAACTGAAAACTCATGAACAGAATTACAGTGCATATGATTTAGAATTTGAAGTTGTTATCCATGCTCTGAAAATGTGGCGGCACTATCTTCTGGGGAAAAAGTTCACATTGATGACTGATCATATTAGCCTCAAATACTTATTTTCCCAAACTGACCTGAATGCAAGACAAGCCAGATGGCTGTCTTTTTTAAGTGAATTTGATATGGACATAAAGCATATCAAGGGGAAGGAGAATAAAGTTGCTGATGCATTAAGTAGAAATGCTTGTCAAAATTTAAACAGCATGGGGAGTAGTGCCCCTATGGAGGTAGAGGAATTGGTGGGAAAAGCAGCAACTCAAGATCCCAACTATGAAGCACTCTTGGTGAAACTACAGACAATGGATAACACTTATTTCACTAAAAAACAAAAAGGGCTGCTCTATTACAAAAACAGGTTGTATATTCCAAACATAGAGTCATTGAAAAGAGAAATTTTAGATGAATACCACAAATAGCCCTATGCAGGACATCCAGGATACCAAAAGATGTTAACAGCCTTGAAGAAGAAATTGTTCTAGCCAGGAATGAAGAGAGATGTGGTAGAATATTTAAGTAGATGTATGGAGTGTCAACTAGTCAAAGTTGAGCATCAACACCCAGCAGGGCTTTTAAATCCCCTGCCAATTGCAGAATGGAAATGGGACACAGTTTCCATGGATTTTATAACAGGACTACCTAAAACCAAATACCAACATGATTCAGTAATGGTGGTAGTAGACACTTTAACCAAGGCTGCTCACTTTATACCAGTAAAATCTACTTTCGGAACAGCTCAAGTAGCAAATGTTTTTTTGAAGGAGATAGTAAGGCTTCATGGAGTTCCCAAAGTCATTGTTTTAGATCGAGATGCTAAGTTTACAGCAGCATTTTGGAAAGGATTGTTTGGAGGGATGGGTACTAAGCTGAATTTCAGTACTGCCTACCACCCTCAAACTGACGGGCAAACAGAAAGGACGAATCAAATTCTGGAGGATATGTTGAGAATGTATGTGATGGATAGGCCATCAAAGTGGGAAGAGTATCTGCATCTAGCTGAGTTTGCCTATAATAATAGCTACCAATCCTCTATTAAGATGAGTCCGTTTGAGGCACTCTATGGGAGAAAGTGACGTACTCCCTTGAGCTGGAGTCAACCAGAGGATAAACTGGTGTTGGGACCCGATGCACTACAAGAGATGGAAAGAATTGTTAAACAAATACAGAGAAATATCAAGACAGCACAAGATCGACAGAAGAGCTATACTGATAAGAAAAGAGTGCACCGAGAATTTAAAGTGGGGGATCATGTGTATTTGTGCATCAAACCCAAAAAGAGCACACTTTATGCAGGAAGTTGTGCAAAACTGGCTCCTAGATATTGTGGGCCTTTCGAAGTTTTAGAAAGGGTGGGACCAGTGGCTTACAAGCTGGCCTTACCCCCCCCATGTTAGAGTGCATAATGTGTTTCATATTTCATTATTAAAAAGATATGTGCATGATGCTTCTCACATAGTTGATTGGAATATTGTACAGGTGGAACCAGAAGGGAATTTCTGCCAGAACTGCTTCAAATATTGGAGCGGGAAGAAATTGAATTGAGAAACAGAACATTAGCTAGAGTAAAAATGCAGTGGAAGCACTTTACTGCTGAAGAAGCTACCTGGGAAAGGGAAGCTTAAATGATGGAGAAATATCTATTTCTGTTTAAATGAACTCTAGTAGTTGAATAACAACACCGAGGACAGTGTTTATTTTTAGAGGGGGAATATGTAACACCCCCAATTTGTGTGTGTTGAATTTTTAAAGTTAGACATTTGAACTTTAATCCTAAGGGGGTGGACCCCAAGGGATAAGTATGGTGTGAATGTATTTGCATATTTTATTTGAGGAAATAAATAAAATGATTGTGCATTTTTACCAAGATGAGAATTAGAGATCACTTGCCAAATCCATGAGGATGGATAAGGCAACAAATCCCCAAAATCTTTCAAAAATCCTTGAAAGAAATTAATTTAGATTTAAGGAGGAATCTAAATTTCCCCAATGAAGAGGAAAGTAGTTGGGAAGAGGTGAGAAAAGCTGGAAAAGCCGAGGAAAAGCTTAAAACAGCTTTAAAGAGTCCCAAAATGGGAAGCCTAGGCTAAACAGGAAAGAAAGCATCCTGCTATTCTGGACGCAGAATTAGAAACATGCTTTGGGGAAATATGAGCTTAAATAAGCTGCTCCTAAGCAGATCAGAGGTTGATCTGTGATGGAGGTGATCTCAACTCGGGGGTGAGTTCTGGGAGACAAAGAGGACTCTAAGGTTGGGAGGTTGGTCAATTGCAGTAGTGGTATGTTCCTGAAATTTTGTTCATTTTGATGTATTATGGTATGAATTGGCTACATATAAAACTTAAGGGAATTTGTATGATTGATTTTGGTACTACATTTAACAGAATCCATCCTAAGGCATTCACCTTCCAGATTCTGTTTAGTTGTAGACCAGAAAACCGTAGAGTAGAAACCACAGAAACTCTAAACCAAGGTTCGTTTAAATCTGAAGTTACTTAGTCTCCACAGATAATTAAATCTCCTCTTGTTTCCTGTAGATGCAAATGTGATATTTATGCTCATATGTATGCTAGAAAAATATGGTAGCAAAACTGAAGTTTACATGGTACAAAACAAAAAGGGAAGAAAGTAAGATATTAGAATATGACATTCGAAATTGTGACAGAAAAGAGTAATTCTACTCTATATGATTATTATAACAGTTACAAGTATATATATTGCATTTCTAAATCTATCCTTAATCCTTGAAAACAAGTATCATAACAAAAGACGTAATTTATAGTTAAGGTCCTCTAGTCAAGCAATATCGAATACATATAGGTATACATCAAAAGAAAAATAGAATTTAAGAGCAAGGACTTTAGAATATGTATTCTTATTAAACCAAAGAGTAAATCTACACTATAGGAAGTGTTACGACATTCATAGTAAATATATGGTATCTTGTATTTTGAATTCATCTCTAAACATTGAAATAAATATTATGGCTATGGATTTAATCTATGCTCAATGTATACCATCAAATGAACTGTATAAATCCATAGATAAACATTAACAAAAAATAAATATATATTAATAAGTACCAAGAACTATTACCAATAGGTCCCTTTTAACCTGGGCTATCCATGAGCTATACATATATGTATGAACCATATATGTCAGAGGGGAGATACAAATATGAATCCTATGAGCATATAGGTCAAAAAAGTAATTATAAATATGAATCATATATATGAACCCATATAGGTCAACAAGTAATTATAAATACGAATCATATATGTCATAGACTATATATGTGCAAAAAAGTAAATGCCAATACGAATGATTATGTTGAAATGAGATATATATATGATTCCTATGCTAATTGAATAAATGTATATGCAAACTACATTAATATCGTTGATTGAGTAAATAAATGCTTTGACTTGTGATAACGAGTCCTGGACATCTTGAAATTTCTAAACTACGGTACGTCGGGGATCGTTTAATGTTCGGTGATGCAGTGAGTGACGGATAAAATGATAATACGACATGTAAATAACGGTTCTAGCCTAACTTTACCACCACGCGACTCGTCGGAATTTCACGATTTACTGTTACGAGACGACATGTAGTGGATAAAGGAAATTTGTCTATATAAATCCCATTGTATATTAAATTCGATGCAAAGTAGTTGGACTTCTTGTTGTACGGTAAGATATAGGGTTAAAACACCATAGGGGACGTAATTTGACCTCGGGTTCGTAGAGAACGCCACCGCCAATCAGCCTATCGGTTCCCGGAAGTTAATTTCGATTGGCGTCGCAGAGAATTGCAAAAAAAGTCGAGGACTACGGTCATGTTGCCATAATTTGAAACGAAGTCCCCTTTCGGCATATAACGAATGCGTACGGTCGTAGCGCCTTTCCTGTAGCCGGTGGCAGAGCGATTAACAAGCACAGAGTTGACATAATATAAGTTGAATAGCTAGCGATATCCTACGAGCAGAAAGCACACTTAGCAAGTTGATGCATCACTCCTGCTGTGCGTATGGAGAATGTAGGGTTTACACATAAGTAGACAATTATAAATCTAAATCAAGAGATATAAACTCCTATTTACCTAAATAAAGATGCAAATAAATCTAAGCGCTCCAAGAATTGAAACAAAAATAGAAGGACAGATTGCTTCACATAAAACCTTGGCAATGTGAACCTCTGAGATTTAGCCTACAACCATTTGGGATTTTTATTAGAGCGAGGTTAGATCGGTGTTCAAATCGAACCATAACACAGAAGTGGAAAATAATACGAAAAAACAATGCGATACGAGATACGGTAATTTTTAACAACAAAGGAATAAGAAAAGTCTCCAGGATGAAAATGGAAATAAACAGTTGAAATCTTACGAACTTCTCTCTGTTTGACGTGTGAAACACCTCTGCTAAGACCACAGCGACGCGCACGGGGAGGGAATCAGAAAATGATCGCAAGTGGTGAAGAAACCCTGCTTGAGGAAAAAAAAGAACCGAGAGAATGTAAACGAGTAAGTAGAAAAATGATTCGACTTGACCATCCCTGAGCGAGTGAGGTGAAAGACCACGATTCTCTATTTCAGAAATGAATGGGAATGGTCGAATGAAGAAATCGGACCCACAGGCCTCGATAAAAGGAAGCCCTGGTAACCTAATTACAACAACCCCCGAAGTCGGTAAATCCCTATATTGATTTAGGAAGCTACGCACGTCATGGCGGGTGCCTGGTGATGTGAAGGCTGCACCTCTTATGCCTGGAGATGAGTCTGACCCCTAAGCTTATTAAATTCCCTTGGCCCGGTAACAGCGCCTGATGCTTGGCGGATGAATTGACAGCTACTGGAAACCACCGAGTCAAACTCTTGTGGGTATGGGACGGAAATACACGGGCAATTTACAGTACTTTTTCCTCATAGTGTTGTAGTCGACACAACACCATCGAAGGTAACAAAACACACTTCCATGCTAAAACCGATCGAGATACGGCGCGTGCATGTATTATGACCCAGAGCGGCACGTAGGTTAAGCCCTCCACGTATGAATCGGCACGGGTATGCGCGGCTCGGATACGATAATAATAAACGCGAGACGTTGCAATACCCTTGGAGTTGTTACGCGGACACGAACCTCATTTCATTAAGCGACTGTTAATGATGTGAACATATTTCAAAATGCTAAGCCGCGATCAATCACATGGTAATAACACGAAAGCAACACCAAAACGGTTGCGATTAGGGTTAAGAAAAAAATCTCGGTGGTGGTTGACCTACACGGTATATCGATCTATGTAGAAAATTTGGAATTTATTTAATATGCGTGTTATATATATATTATATACGTAGTTGCTACTCCTAAGTATTATCAAAGGTATATTCCCTCGATGCGAATTGGATGTTGGGGAGTATACGATAACGGTATACATGTGTTATATATTATATATATGCATATACCTATTACATGCTAATATGTGGGAATACTCAAGAAGAACACCAAGGGGTATAGTATAAATATGTATGAACTATGTATAAGGATGCGCATCAAGTTAATTTTTATATGTGGCTTATATATATATATATATATATATATATATATATATATATATATATATATATATATATATAAAACCTTTATATATATATATATATATATAAAAGGTTTTATATATATATATATATATATATATATATATATATGTGCATTCAAAAATGTTATCAGGATATATATAGATGAGTAGCATATGTGTTATATCTATAAGTGGTATATGTGAAATTTATGACTTATATGAAGGTATAAGATGAATAGATATAGGGTCTAAACATATATATGGTGTTTAATGTACACAAGAAATATTGAATATTATTGGAGAAGATGTAGTGGAAAGAATCTCAAAGTTTAATAGAGACACTAAGTCAAAGCAGATGGAAACCAATATATATATGAAAGATTCACAGCCAAACTAGAGGTGTTCTGATTTCAACGGTAATATGATTATGCATCGATTATATTTTCAGGGATATTTTGAATTCACAATTTAATGTATAAATTTAGTCTATTTCAAAGAATATTGGTGGGAGATCGGGCCCATCAATTAGCTTATTCTCTAAATTCTTAGGATTTATTCGATCTACTAGAATGATTATTTTTTGCTAAATGTAGGATTGTTTGTCTTTTCTTAGTAGTGTATGTTTTATTTCCTTAATGGTGTGGTGTGCTCAATTTCGTTACTTCATTTCCTTTATATGTTTATATTTAAATTCCTAGTTTGTGATTGGTAAATTTAACAATGTAGTTAATTCGGAATTTTTTTAGAAATTCAAGTTGAATACAAATTAACAAGTGCTTCTTATTTTCCTCATACCTCTTCAATTTTATTTTACAACAAAATATATTAAAATTTAGCGATTTTAAACGGGAGTAATAATGATAATATCAACAAGGTTTCATTTAATATCATATTCTTTAGCACTTATAAATAATTTAAATTGTTCCATGAAATTGATCTTGGAAACAACATTAGCATAGATTAATACCAAGATCCATTTAAGTAAATTAATATAAGTAAGTGTCTAACAAATAATTTTATTTAAAAAGCTGAATTAGACATTTCCATTATAGCTTATTTCTGAAGCATGTCACTACCATTTGGAAGAAGAATTTAAGTACATATTTTTAAAGCATTATTTTAAGTAGAAAGATTTAAGATAGTTGAAATTGAATTTGTTTCATGATTTTCATATTTCTGATTTATTTGTAATAGTGCTGAGAAGTTCTTCATTCTTTATTTCTCGCATAATTTGCAGTTTGTTTACTTTGAAATGTCTTATTTATTTTCCTTGCATGATTTCCTTTCTGAATTGGATTTCTAGGGTTTTGATTTTCCAAGTCCCCAGGAGACATATCCTGGCATATATTACTACGTCTCTATATCTTATGACCCCATATTGAAAAATTTAAATGTGGGTGTAAATCTAGCATTTATACCTCCCAACATTTTGGCACCGTTTCCCGGGAGGCATTGTAGGATAAGGCCTCATGATTTGTTATCTTTTTTCCTTTCTTTCACAATTAAAATTTTTTGAGTCAAGTTCTCCTTGCTTCTTTGGCTTATGCCCGGACGGTATTGCGGGAAGGCTCCTCTTTTGAGTTTCTTTCACCTTGAAACGGTGATTTTTTGTTCTTTCATGAAAGTGTAAAATTTCTTTCTGCACTTAAAATCTTGATATTCTTTACTTTGCAAAGTGTGACTTTATTTTCTACAAGGTGTGGATTAATTTATTTATTTAAATTGAGATTAGTTGATTTATTTATTTTTCACTTTTACCATGGCGGGAAACTAGAGGGCAGAGATGACGGTAAGATATGAGTGAATAACCACACATCCAATTTTTCTTGAGGTCCTCCACATTTGCTTATAAATAAGTTTGGTGCTAACAAGGACTTTCCGAGCTAGCAAGAAAATGTTGGGAAGTGTGATGTTATTCCAAGATTTATTTCAAATCTAGTTGAAGTTGGGGTCTACGCTTCCGCAAGAAAGATCATATTTTGGCATCCAATTAGAGAAGGTCTGTTCCTACGGAAGAAGACTCATGGAGATCCGTAAGATCTTCCCTAGGAGATTAAGAAGTTGTGGATCATGCATGATGAGGAGAAGCCATCATAAGTAGAACATCTATTTGATCAACACACTTTAGAGGATAAAGCAAAGAAATGTGGAGGATTTGCACTTGATGCACTAAATGTTACTCATGAATCAAGTGACCAGGTATAGTTCCCACCAGAATGTAGTTCCAAATGACTATCATTATCACTCTATACGTTTATATTTGGAAATTTGTAGCATCACATCGGTCGTGTAGCTAGTACTCTGTGTTTAGACCTTATCCAGTATATACTTTTCAGTTGAACATGGATATCATTCACCCATGCGATTTGTGCACATGGATGCACTAGAAGTACTCTATACTTAGAGGAGTCTTCCACTTTTTAGGGTAAGGTAGGAGAATAAATGAATAAATATGTTATAATGCTATTAGGGTTTTGAATTTTAAATCATAATAATTAATTTCTTTTACTGATCCACATTAGTTGTTAACACACATTTGTGACAAATCTTGTTGAGTACGATTCACTCTAATACCTCATGATTTTGCAAAAGTATTAGGATTAATCACTCCAATTGAGTTGTCATCGAGATATATGTTTCAGAGTTTCCTTTAGAATGTACTATTGAAAAACGCAATATGGTGGACCCTCTTGTAAATGTCATGATAGGATATTCATGAGAACACTAGCATCATCAGCTCACAGGAATATTTTAGTCATTATCTGGGATATCTTCAATAAGTTTTTATGGTAGATGAATTAGCCAACAATTATTAGTCATTAAAAACTTTTCATCCCATCCATATTATATTAGGTGATATGTCCCCACTTGTTAGTAACCTTTAAGGTTAATCATAATTAGAGCTTACAAAATATTTGGGGGGAATAGGAGGTCTTGTGATGAGCCAAACTGCACGATCATGAGACCTAACATGGATGACATTCTGGCACTAGTCTGAAGCCAAAGTAATGGCTTCTATCCAAAAGATAGGGGGTCTCATCACGAAATGAGCACTGTTCATCCATGTCACTTCTTAGAGTGGCACTTCCATCAATTGGTTGCAAACCGGGCATGAGTGGCCCTCACCTAAAATTCAAATAAGCTAACTTTGAATCTATATCTAGTAAGTGGGACATAGATATTTCATTGGGTTAAAAGACATCCTTCTTTGGTTATGGATTTTATTGGGAAACGGGGCCATTTACAATGGTATTAAAGTTAATTACATGTCTTATGATTTTCTTGGTTATCCTTATCTTTCTGAAAACTCATCCTTTTTCTTGGGCAATGGTTTTTTGAATATTTGAACATGATTCTTTAGGTTCTATATTTCAAAAATCATGAATATTAATGAAGTGGTACCCTTAGGGAAGGTAATTCTTTGTACCTAAAGTAGAAGAAATCCATTTTTGCATCTAGATGACAACGAAATTTGAATATTCAATAAAAAGTTTGATGGTTATTAGAGGAAAGTGTCATATTACTTTCTTCTTATTTTCCTTTTTTGGTATCATAACTTTTATTTTATGTTATTTTTAGCGATGAATAACTCAATGGTGACTTCTCACAATGTCTTGATTGGTAGCAATGTGTATTTATTGTAGTTGTCTCTAAATACATGCGGCATGACCCTAACTACAAGTTTTTTATAGTAGGTGCATGAATATTGTGATGATCTTTTTGAAACTTCACTTTTCACCAAATTTGATTTTTATCTATAAAATTTGGGTAGAAACAAGATAAGAATTCATTTGGGACAAAGGTAGCGGTATGTGACATAATATTTTCTCTATTACGACTATTTGGTCACTTGATTTTGTTTTATCATTCTACCAATCGATACTTTCATTAGAAGCTGTGTACTTGGTTTCATTGGCATTGTAATAGTTATGTTGCGAACTCTTTGAATGTTTTAAATGACATGCATCTATATATTTCCTTCTTTGAAAGTTTTTGAGGAAACACTTATTGGTAGCGAGTTTTGTACTTGAACATTTCCCCTTCTTTCATAATTTTATAGTTTAAAAGGTTTGTCTTGCATGAGGACATGCAAGAAGTTTAGCGTGGGATGTTGAGGTGGACTCCTGTTGAAATTCTTACGTTTTTTATCAAATAATTATATGATTGTATGCAACATTTTTTCCTTTAATTTGATGATTAGAATTTAGAGACAATAATTAATAAATTATGAATTCTTCTTAATAATTAATTTGATGAGTTTTTTGTGTAAATATCATTAATGCGTGCTTTGTTGGTGGTAGGTGAATAAGTCTAGCACTAGCAATGCCAGCAATGCAAACGCATTCGATGCGGATTCAAATTGGTAAGGATTTGTTGGAAGAAAAATGAATCGGGAGATAATGAAACACGTAGAAGAGGGTAGGAAGCATCGTCAACATTTTTTTTCTCCTCCTCTCCTTACACATTAGAAGTATACACGCCTTAGACCAATTCAAATAATAAAAGCGATGCGAAATTCTGATATAGACGGAACGTTGAGCGATATCTTGTAGAATCTGATATTCTTTATACGATAATAGTTGACAAAGGGAGCAAAGGAACTTTGTAATTCCACATGAGTTTCTTAGTTTCCGATAATTGTATGCAATAAAAATTCAGGCGGTTTGGGATTGAGATCCTCCTATCTCATCGCAGAAGTGTGATCCCGGGCATCCTTATTCTATAATGAAAGAAGAAAAATGAGGAAGGAGGACATAGTCAAACTCATTAGTGCGCAGACGTTTTTGAGTTTTATTGATTGAAAGTAGCTCTTGTCCTTAACACTCTAGAGCATATGCGACATCTACATGGAGTTTCACGAGAAAAAAAATTTGGAGAAGTCGATTTCTTGAAATTAGTACTCTTGTTCTAGAGAAAAGTTTTCCAATACTTTTATTTGGTCTCTAAAAATATGTCGGAAATTAATGGTAGGAAAAATGATAAAATCTTGCCACGAAACCAAATCGGTACCCAACACTAATGTAGCGGATGGATGATAAACTGATAAAAAAGAAGCTCAAAGTTGAATTAGAAGCGAGGCCCAAAATTTGTTTTATGGGCGTTGCGAGATGCAGCAGTGTATTTGCAATTGAACCGAGAGAGATTGTCCCGCTGTGATATTAATCCCAACATTGAAGGTCGGCCTCATCGAGTTGTGCGTTAATGCACCATCACCATTCATAAGATAAGGGTTGAAATACTTCTAGAATCCTCGGGGTCATTTTTATGATAATATCTGTGACTCATTTTATACATTCATGGTCATCACGACATCAATTCAAACCATTGAAAATAGAATCTTCTTATTTTGGTCTTGAATCAATTTATAACTTTAAGTTTGTATGTGTGTGTAACCAAGGGCACAGGCAGGTGGTGGCGTTGCTGCTATAAGAGGGGATCGATTGCATAAGGATTGAGGGCATACAAAATGTGGCACACGAAGCGAGATCATGCACCAACTCAAACCTAAATTAAAAATAAAATTTCATTGTTTGAGATTTATTTAAGTTCATAAACATTTATATCTATAACGACAATCGACCCATTTAATTATAAGTAGCATTCTTTACTTTATATAATGAAGTTACTACACTTATGGGATGAGAGTAATAGACATAAACCTTTGTATTAGTGATGGAGGAAAGGCAGAGATTGTGGAGAAGAATGTTAGGCTACATGTACATTACCTTTCTTGTAGATATTGATTTGTAATTGTGCCATGGGAGGATTGTGATCCTAGTGAGATGATCCACTAGAATTTAACATTTAATTATTAGCATTTATGTAATTGATTTTTACTTCGGTAATATGATTTTCATCGGTTATGTTTTCTAGGCTATTTTGAATTCATAGAATTAATGTATTAATGTAGTTTCTTTTCAATAATATTGAGATGGGAGATCAGGCTTATCAATTGGCTCATTGTCTAGATTCTTAGCAGTGAGACTATTGCTAGAAGGATTTATTTCGCAGCGACTATAGGATTGTTTGTGTTTTCTAAGTCGGTGCGTTTTATTTCTGAATGGTATGGTGTTCTTAAATTTCTTTTTGCCATTTCCTTTATGTTTAATATCTAAATGCCCTATTTTTTTATTGGTAACTTTAACAATGTAGTTAATTAGGAATTGATTTTGTTTTAGAAATCCAATTGAATACAAATTAGCAAGTGCTTCTTATTTTTCCTCATCGTGCCTTGTTCAATTTATTTTATAACAAAATCTATTAAAAATGCAAGGATTTTAAACGAGAGTAATAATGATAATATGAATGAGGGGTTTCATTTAATTTTGTATTGTTTCTACATATAAATAATTTAAATCATTGCATGAAATTGATCTTGGAAACAACATTAGCATAATATTATGCAAAGATCCAAATATTACGTCAAACAGTAAGTGCCTAACAAAGAATTTTATTTAAAAAATTGAACATTTCCATTATGAATTCCTTTGCTGTAGGTACTTGTACCATACGGAAGAAGAATTTTAAGTATGAATTTTAAAGCATCATTTAAGAAGTACAAAATTTGAGATAGTTGAAATTGAATTTGTTTCAAGATTTTCATATTTGTAGTTTAGCTCTAGTCCTTTTGAGAAGTTCTACATTTGCGGTGTGTGTTAATGTATTATTTATTTTTCTGCATGATTTCCTTTCTTAATTAGTTCTAGGGTTTTTGATTTTTGCAAGTTTTCTATAGGCTATTTTCTTTGCATATATTGTTAAGTCCCTAAGTCTTATGACCCTAGATTGACAATTTAAATGTGTGTGTAAATATAGCATTTATACCTCCCAACATATATACGAGAGTATGGAACAATGGATAACCTTTCTTCCTCCAACCACCCATTAGTGTTCCTAAACTTGTAAATAATAACTCTCATATAGCTTTATTGAAATAAATCTCATCTCAACAATTAAAAGGAAAAATAAATAAACACTTAATTAAAAATTAAAACACACACACACACACAAATTTCAATCCATACTAAAAAGGTTAAAAATAGTGTGCAATTAGAAAAACCTCAATCATTTACATTAGGGGTAGTTCAGAAGTGGTTGAGCATACTATACATAGTACGGTAAAGACCCGCCCATGGATTTGAACCTTGAATCTCACAATTTACATAGTACTTCAAAGCATGACCATCACCAATTATATAATTATATAATTAATTAATTAATATAATTATGTTGAAAATGATAAGAACATTCTTTTTTTCTAAATTTGATTTATTATGTATAATTATGCATTTTGTTTTTCACTTCAAATTATTTTCATAGAAATAAAGATAGAGATATAACATTCTTTTTTTCTAAATTTAATTTATTATGTGTAATTATGCATTTGGTTTTTTTCACATAAAATTGTTTTCAAAGCAAGAAATATGAGATATATTTATAGAAAGTAAACAAATAGTCAAAATATGAAAATAAAAACATTAAGCAAACTTTTATTGATATTTTAAACAAAGTGCGGTGTTTACTTGCTTCTTTGAGCGAACATCACTCCAAATACAATAATATTCACTTGAAAATTGATTGCATAACTTTAAACTATGTATAGTTTGTGTGTATGGAAGAGATGTTGTAATGTTATGTTATTTAGATGCAAGAATTTTTGAAATTTGTGAATAAAATAAAAATAAATGCAAATAAATAAAATAAAATTATTTATTATGATGAAGCCTATTTAAAGGCTTTCGAGGAAATCCATTGTGGAATACGATAGTACAAGATTAGATCCAGGTGTTAACCTCTGGAACTTGATCGATCTCTGCTTAATAAGATTACATATTTAACCCTACTTAGCCTAGTTGTGGACTTTTAACCATTTGTCAATTAATTTCTACGAACACATTCTTAGAAATAAATAGAAAAAAATTAAATGGCACATCCCCATATTAAGATATATGTTTTCTCGCAAACCCAAAACCAATAAAAAATGAAGTATTTTTAGTATGTATTTTCTTTACAATGTTACAATACAATATGTGTATGGGACATAAATAAAATGCCAATCCACTAACCTTGGATTATAATGCAATTGTTGTTCATCATACAAAATTACAAAACCATGGGAAAAACCACTCACGGTACGTAAAACTACTAAAAAGTGAAAATCGTGTGCCTAAAACTACCAAAAATAGACGTAGAAAATCACCTAATAATAATAGAATAATAATAACAATAATAATCAAGGGATCCTACCCCCTCTTCTACAGAACACACAACAAGTTTCACTAAAGGATGAACGTACGAAAGAATATAGCACATACCCAACATTAATTGACCTCCATTAATGAGACCTCAATCATAATTAATTGATATTATTTATGAAGTCACCGTTATTGATTTAGCATTCTACTACCTCATAGAATTATTTAAAGATAAAAATATACAGAATTCAGAAAGAAGGAGTTGTAGCTCTCGGTGAGTACACTACACGGAGACTACACTCAACCAGAAGATCACTCTACATTCATTAATCAGAAAATACGTATTTAAGTACATCACAAGAAATCGGGAAGTTGTAAACATACGACTAATTTCTAGGAACAAATCCCTAATAAGGAATCGTTGCAAGCTATGCCTTCTCCATTATTTACACTAATAATGTAATTATTTAGCTCCTCCCTTAATGGAGAAAGGATTATCCTTAACTCCTACTTTGTCCTCTAAACAATTCAAACTTTACATGCAAGAGGCTTAGTAAAAATATAGTATATTGTCACAAGTTTTACAATATTCCAATAAAGATTTCTTTTGTGTAGTTTCTCTCTAAAAAAATGGGCGAGTCATCGATATGTTTGGTGTTTATGGCTCTTGGATTGTGCTAGTTTAATGGTCTTTCTGATTTGTATCTTTTAATGGAAGTTGAGTTTTTTGAATTTCTTCTCTTGCATCATTGAGAAGCCTTCTCGACGGATCGCTTCACATGTGGTACACACACAATGCTTAGTACTCGAGTTCACATTAAGACAAGGCTACGGTACTTTGCTTTTTGTTTCTCCATGCTATGACCCCGGATCCTATGTTTGAATGCGTAACCTATGATAGACCTTCGATCATCCGAGGTTACCGCCCCGATCCCGAATCTAAAAACTTTGCTAAAGTAACATCGGATGTGTCGATTGTATAAAAATACCATAATTATTAGTACCACAAAGATACCTCAACATGCTTTTTAGCTACCTTGATGACTTTCAATTGGTTTAGACATGAATTGGCTCAACACACTAACGGAGTATGCCAATTCGAGTCTATTTATTTGTGAATATATCAAACTCCCAACTAGTATTTGTCTATACATAGTGGCATCCTCCTTAGTGCCATCGTCAGCACAACTTCAAATTCTTGCTGCAATGGTGTTGCTTCGACCTACACTACTCCATGCGAATTTTTCCACGGACTTTCAGCATACTTTCATGAGAAGAAAATCACATCCGGTATCTCTCCATACTTCCAATCCCAAACGATAATGGAGACTTAGAGATCTTTCATTTCAAGAATTGTGCCATCATCTCGGTTCTTTGATTAAATTATACGTACCTATTATAATAATGTCATCCACATACAAAGAAATCAAAATAATCTGCCCCTATTTATTGTACTTGGTATACAAATTTGCGTCATTCAAACTCCTATGAAAACCATGTTGTAAAAAGAAAGAATCAATCTTTTCATACCAAGATCTGGGTGCTTGTTTTAAGCCATATAGTGCCTTTTTCAATCTGCAAACAAGATGTTCCTGCCCCTCCTTTACAAACCCTTCAGGCTATACTAAGTAAATTTCTTCTTTCAATTCACCATTTAAAAATGCAGATTTAACATCTAGCTGGTGTAGCTCCCAATTGTGTTTTGTTGCTAAAGAAATAATAATTCTGATAGTGTTTAAATTTGCTATAGCGGCAAAGGTATCATCATAATCTATACCCTCTTGCTGTGAATACCCCTTTGCAACCAGTCTAGCTTTTAGTTTTTCTATACTTCCATCTGCATTCATTTTGGGTTTATACATCCATTTAAATCCTATGGGTGTTTTAGCTTTAGGAAATTCAACTAAATCCCAAGTATTATTTCTAATAATATATTCAATCTCTTCATTCATTGTAGCCCTCCATGCCTTAGATTGACTAGCTTCTTTATAATTTGTAGGTTCTACAATGTTTAAAATATTTGACATCAAAGCAAAGTCTTTCAATCTGGATGGTATTTGAGTCTTCCTACTTGATCTCCTTGGTAGGGGACTTACCTAAAATTTGTTTGCTTCAGATTTATACGGGCTTGCATTATTGATTATATCACCTTCTTCCTGTTCTTCTTTCTGCTCCTTCTCACGTTCATCCTCGCTACTTTCCTCCATCAATAATGGAATGTGCTAATCATCATCACTATCATCCTTCCATTCTTGAACCTGTTCATGAAAAACTACATACCTGCTTGCAAATATCTTATGAGACTCGGGATTGAATAACTTATATGCCTTAAATTTAGTGCCATATCCAACAAAGATGCATTTGATAGCTTTAGGGTTTAATTTCTTCCTATCAGCTTTGGGTATATGGGAAAGGCTTTTGACCCAAATACTCTTAAATGATTTACTGCTGGTTTGAGTCCATATAATGCTTCAAAGGGGGCTTTGAAGCCAAGACATTTTGTCGGACTTCTGTTCTTTAAATAGATAGTTGTGTTAATAGATTCTGCCCAGAAACTATTAGATAGACCCTTACCTTGTAACATACTCCTTGTGCACTCCACTAAATTTATGTTCTTGCGCTCTACCACTCCATTCTGATGTGGTGTGTGAGGCACTGTAAACTGCTGAACAATCCTATGAGATCTACAAAATTTCATGAATTCCCCTAACCTGTATTCTCTCCCTTGATCATAGCGGAGAATTTTTATGCTTTTCCTAACTGTTTTTCCACCAAGGTTTTAAATTCTATAAAGTACTGGAAAGTTTGACTCTTTTTACTCAGAAAATAAACCCATGAATATCTAGTGCAATCATCAGTAAATAACATAAAGTAATATGCACCACCTAGTGACCTCGTCAGCATAGGTCCGCATATGTCAGTATGCACTAGTTCTAGGATATCTCTTTCCTTCCTTCTATCATGCACAAGAAACTCTTCTCTATGCATTTTTCCTAAGGCACATCCATCACAATTTAACTGAGTAATATGAAAAATAGGGAGTCCCTCGACCATACCTTTTCTCTGTAATAACATGAGGTCCTACAAATTTAGATGACCGAATCTCTGGTGCCAGAGTTTTTCAGTTGTCGATCCAGCTGCAACCATGGCTTGCTGTGGTATACTTTTTACATCCAGTTTGTATACGCTTCCTACGCGCACGCCTGTTGCAACAATCTCTTTTCTGCAGTCCTTTATGACACAATGAGTCTTGAAGAATTTGACTTGCATATCTTGATCAGTTATCATGGATATAGATATCAAATTTTTCTTAATCCCGGGTACATATAAAACATTTTTAAGACGAGTAATGTCACCATTTGGTAACTTTACTGAAATATGCCTATACCCTTTGATCTCATATCCACTATCATCTCCTAAATAAATTTTTGATCCATATGTACTTTCTTCAAGAGTTTCAAAACATTCCTTCTTACCTGTCCTGTGAGAGGATGCACCAGAATCGACATACCAGATGTCGTCCTCATTTGATGCTGAAAGGGCACAGTCAGCTGTGAACAGTCGAAATTCGTGGTTCAGATCTTCATCTTCTTCAACAAAGTATCCTCTGTGCTTCGCCAAATTTTTCTTTGCATCATATGCCTGCTTCTTAAGGCATTCAATCTGTATATGACCCTTCTTTCCACAATAATAACATATTCTTATAGGATTATTTACAGACATACCTCTATACAGACTCTTCTGCGATGTACCTCCTCCTCTCTACTACTGTTGCTGTTGTGACTGTGATTGTTGTTGTGGCAGCTTGCCTCTGAATAATCGCCATTTCACCATCAGAGCAAGATCATTGCTCTATGGTTTCAAATTCTGCCGCCGCTCCTCTTCTTGCAGCAAGATCCCTGTCAGTTCTTCAAATGTAGGAGCTTTCTCCCTTGCTGCCAGTCCAGTGATGAACATATGATATTCATCCCTCATCCCATTCAGCGTGATTGTGACGAGATCGGAATCAAACACCTTTTATCTGAAGTCTCCCAATCCATCTTTCAAATCTTTAACTCACGCGATGAATGCAGCAGTGGTCTCACTTTCGTCCATCTTCATTGAAAACAACTTTCCTTTGAGTGCCATAATCTGATTTGTGTTCTGGGTCTGATATAAACTTTTGATGGTCATCTAGATCTTCATGGACGTTTTACATTCTCTAATATGTGGGATAATGTTGTCCTTGACGGACATCTTCAGCAAAAAAAATTCTTTTTTTTCTCTCTTATCCCAATCTTTCTCCTGTGTAGTCGCTTTTGTAATTGAATTCGTTCTTTGCTCATCTCCTGTAACTATTGACCATGCATTTGCACCATCAAGCAAGGTCTGTATCTTAAACTTCCAATTCGTGAAGTTAGATCCATTGAGTTTTCCAGACTCGAGGATATATGATTCCATAGTATTACTCATTCTAAACTGATCTACAAATAAATGAATCTACCCAACTGATCAGACACTAAAAAAATAAAAAATCAATACCTGCCAGATCCTGATAACCAATCTGCCACTGTTCTGCTAATTCTCCTGATCCACCAATTGTATCTTCGATTCAAATCCAGCAATATTATATAGATCTGTAAATTGATCTTGCTCCACTGAGAAAATCTGCTATTTCACAATACAGCCACAAAACTGATCTGATTTGCCTCTCCTGGACAGATCTGCAACTTCTCCAATCTGCAACTTCTCATAGATCTTCCACCGAAGGTGAGGTGGCGCCTTTCCCTGCGAAAAATCTGTGCCTAGACCAAAAAATTCACAAGGCAAAATCCTGGCGCGGATATCTCGTGCGCTTCCATGCCAATCCCATGATTTGGTGCGTTGGCGTGGTTATGGACTGAATAGTCGTGCCAATTGCACTTCTCGGTGTGACTGTCAATGGAGAAAGCATGCCAACCCCCTTTTTCTCAGAGATTAATGAATCATCTAAGACCATGAGCCAAGTGTTACTGCAGTCCACCTGCTCGACTGAGCACAAAGCTCCTGTGAGCACAAAGCTCTCGTGTACACGCGGCCACAAAGGCACTTTTAGCCACAAAGGAAATTTAGCCATGAAGGTGATTTAAAAATCAGGCTCACCCAATCTGAGCTCTGATACCAAGATAAAATATACACATAATTGAAAAGGAGTTGTAGCTCTCAGGTGAGTACTGCACCTGGAGACTACACTCAAACGGAGAGATCACTCTACATTCATTAATCAGAAAATACATCTTTAAGTACATCACAAGAAATCAAGAAGTTATAAACAGACTCCTAAATTCTAGGAACAAATCCTAAACTAAGGAGATACGTTACAACTATGTAACCTTTTCTCCATTAATACACTAATAATGTAATTATTTCCAAATTTTAATTAATATTTTCCAACTATCATAAATAGAAACCTATCCTTTAACTAAGGGAGTTAGGGTGAGACCCTAACATGCCCTCCACTTTCAAAATATCATCCTCAAGGCTACAAATGATAAAATTGGCAAAGAATCCATTTATGTTCCCTTGTGAATCTTCCATTTATGTATCTTTCATTTCATTAAAACTACCTAGTTATTCTTTTGGTGACAATAGTGCTCACATTTGTCTAAAATATCCTTAGATAGAAACCAATTGGAACCCTTCTCATCTAATTAGAGAATGTTGATTTGGACTCTGTAGTTAGACCTTACTACTTTCTTTAAGTAAGAGATGTGAAAGACAAGGTGAAGCTTATAATGGTTGGGAAAATAAAGTTTATAAGCCCATATATATATATATATATATAAAATGAGAGTTAGAGGTGAGGCTCTAAACATTTGATACTTTTCCCAGATAAGTGTTTCCAAGGTAAATTTCTGAGTACTGTGTGTGAATGTTATTATTTACTTTTCTATTATCAAGAATATGTGTGTTCCTTAATTTAGTGTAAATGTTTAACACTAATATTTGGTATCAAAGAAATTTATTGACTCTAGGGGATAAATTTGTGGGTAAATATTCAACACAATTTTGTGATAAATTAGGTTTCAATGGGTGTTCTATGGTGGTGATTCTTTTTCTAGAAGAGAGTCATGAGTAGTTCTAAAATTGTTATTGATAAATTTAATGGGAAAGGCTTTGAGCTATGGAAGCTCAATATGGAAGGTCCTTTGGAAAAAATAGAATAGTGGGTTACTATGTATCATAATACTATACCTTTGAGTATCTCAATTGAAGACTACAAGAAGTTTGATAAGAAAGAAAAGAGTATATTCTAATTGTGTTTTTAAGATTTGGTGATATTAAATGCCTCAAAATAAGCTATATCCAAGGAGTAATGGAATAATTTAAGGAAATTGTATAAACTCGTGTCCTTGGTAAATTATTTTTTTCTTCAAAAGAAGTTGTACCTCCTAATGATGAATGATTTGTATTAAGTGATAGAGAATCTAAATTCCTTCAATACTATAATTATTTTTTGTTTGTTGATATTAAAATTTCATTTGAAGATAAGTAAATTGTTTTATTGTATTCTTTTCCAAATTCATGGGATAGTCTAGATGTAACTATTAGAAGTAATGAACAATCATAACATTTGATGATATGGTCACATACTTGTTATTAAATTAAATAATATGGAAAACCATGGATAGCCAAAGCATGAATGCATTATCTATAAGCGGACATTCCTTAGATAGAGATAAAAATAAGTCTTCAATTGGGAACCTAAATATAGAGGTAGATTTCAATGTCCAAGAAAATATTTAAGGAAATGTTGAAAATATGATAAAGCTAGGCATTGTAAGAAGGATTGTAGATCTAAAAGTGTTGATAAAGGGAATGGATCTAATGATGTGGGCCTTCCACAAAAGGAATACCTCCTCAATGAAAGGAGCTTCAAGAACACATTAATATCATGATGTATAGTCGATCAACTTGGAGGCTTCTTTCATATGAATCCTCATAGGGAATGCTTTTGTGAATATGAAAAGTTTAATAGATGTGAAATTTTCTTAGGACATGACCCAATAGTCAAAACCATATGATGAGGAAAAGTCATGTTGAAGCTAAAGAAAAAATATTACAATACTCCCTCGGGTTTTGCATATTACATAGTTGACTAGAAAATTGATATCCACAAGTAAGATGAGTGATTTAGGTGTACATAACTATGTTTTAAAGGTAAATCTATAAAATTGTTTGAGAAACAATGGTGTTGCTAAAGGGAGTTCAAACTGGAAATTTGTATATCTGGTTATGAAATTATATCACATATGGGTGTAATAATTTTATTGTTTATGAGGGTGCAAATGAATAAGGAAAAACCCATATCATCTTCTAAGAAAAGACAATGCTAAGGAACCAAATTTTAGGACATATTGGAGAGAAAGTCCTTAGCGAATTACATGATTAAAGGATGGTTAAATGTATGTCTTATTGCACTCTAGATTTTATTTTTGTTTACATTGTATTTATGATAAATAGAATTACGTAATATTATCATCTAGTGCTACAAGGGAAAATAAATCTTAGATTTAATACATAATGACTTGTTTAGACTTGTGTATGTTCCATTTAAGCCATACAAATTTTCAAAAGTAAACTTCTGTATGTTCCATTTAAGCAATACAAATTTTCAAAAGTAAACATGTTTAAACTTTGTGTAACACTACTACTTAATATAAACTCATTATACATGAAATGTAAGTCAAATGTGGAGATGAATTTAATGCTTTCATCATATGTGGAAGCTCATTTCCCCACAAGTTTTAAGATTCCATTGTTGGCATTCAATCTCTCTATTTAACCATTCATTCATATGAATTTGCAATGCACTCTATCATTTTTTTTTGGTCAAGTTGTCTGTGATCCTCCAGGCTTGACCTGTGGCCTGAGAAATTGCGACCCAGGGGTATTTAATATGTCAAAGTGATCCGAGGATCGCACCGGGCCTGGACCACACCAGCCCTAAGTTGGCTGGATTTTTTAGCATGTCTCCTCCCCCTAACACAAGGCACAACCACCCCCGTGACTTTTGATCCCTGGTTGTGCTAGTGGGACTTGACAATGCACTGTAACATTGAGTTAGGACATGTATTATTTTATTCTTTTAGGTGTGTGATAGCAA
This sequence comes from Pinus albicaulis, assembly GCA_034641835.2. Taxonomy (NCBI): domain Eukaryota; kingdom Viridiplantae; phylum Streptophyta; class Pinopsida; order Pinales; family Pinaceae; genus Pinus; species Pinus albicaulis. The sequence goes on from JAXQQM020076952.1 coordinate 24,878, forward strand.
TGTTATTTTCTTTTCTTTATAATATACTTTTATTTTAATATTGAGATTTAAGATTACAAATTTATGATATTTGTATGAAATTTTTAAATCTATTTCTATATCTAATTAATAAAAGAATAAATAGTATTAACATTAACAATGTGATTTTATATTAAAATATTTTCAATTTTTCCTTTTTTAATTAAATTAAATTTAAGTAAAATTTAATCTATATATTAAATTAAAAAAACGCCTACTATAAAGTTTGTTTTGCACATCACATGATGTTTTTACTATAAGTTTGTTTTGTGCGTTTTTACTATGATTATTTTGTACTAGATAAAATCTTGTCACACTCCATTAAATTTAAACTTTCTTTAAAATGACTCTTCCTTAATACTAATCTTGAACTCATTATTTCATACTAGAATAATAAATTCAATCAAAATATTTCATACTAAAATACTGAATTAAAAAAAAAACCAATTTTAATAGCATTTTTCTTAATTGAAAGTTTAAATGACTCTCTCTTAAAGATTTTAACACTAATTTTGAACTCATTATTTCATACTGAAATAATGAATTCAATCAAAATATTTGATACTAAAATATTGAATTAAAAAAAAAACAATTTTAATAGTATATTTTTTAATTTACTGATTGTTTTGTTTTTTTTAAACTAAATTTTCATTTTTAATTAAAAATAATTTATTTTGAAAAATCTATTTTTTTATTTTGTTTTTATTTTTAATTAAAAAATATGTATTTTAATAAATCGATTTTTTAAATTTTATTTGGAGGAGAATAAACCACATTGATTCAAAACTTCAACCAAAATAATATCCTAAAAACATTCTCAAAATCAACCGTTTCTTTATTTCCTGTTTACTTTTTCAAAATCTGGGGTTATCTTTCTCCAAAAAATACAAATGGTGCTTTCTCCAAACACGAAACAGATGAGGCTCCTCGTTGAAATACGGAAAATTGGTGCAATGACATTTGATCGGTTTTGCCCAAATACTATGTCTCAACATCAAATATATTGATAACTTTGACAGAAGCCTAACGTCAAATCTTTTGATAACTTTGACAAAAACTTTGGTCAGGTATAGATATTCTTGCTGCCTACTGAATATCCATTTTCATTTCTTTGAAATTGGAAACGAGCCACCCACCTCACCAAAATGTTTGATAACATATGTTTCCTGTCACAGTGGAAGTGTCGTCATCCATCTCACCCCAAAATGTATTTGGATAACGCAGGAGAAATGAAGTTTTCTCTGCAAGTAAAGAGAAAATGTGTTTGGTAGCTGCCATCGCTTTATTATTATTATCTTTAGTTAAATAACTAAAGATAATAATGGATTTCCACGTTTTTAATGTAATTTCATGGGAAGAAATCGCGTCAGCTGCTGTACTATCAACGTAGAATAGGATGTTGGTTACCTTCACCTCCAATGTACAGAAGATAGTCAATGTATCCCATGATGATATCAATACGTTAAAACGGTATAGAGCCATGTTAACCCCAAAGGCAAAATCGGGTTGTGTCTTGTATTATAGTAATGTCTAATGAATTTTTAACATATGTGTAGAGATGAAAAAGATTTGGGTTATAGGGGACTCCAAAGTTTTGATTGACCACAGGAATCAGAAAGCAACAATAAATCTGGGAACGTTAGCATAATGGTTGGAAATAATTAACATATTAAAGAAGACCCTCTCATTCATATCCTTCTATCATGTCTACAGAGAAAAGAACAATGTTGCTAATAGTTTATCTAAGAAAGGTCTGGAAGGTGTATTCTATCAGCTTTTTAATTCTAACGGACAGGGAGCTGAAGGAAAGATCAATTTTTCATAAAGATGAAGATGAAGTTACCTTAACAGGTTTTTGAAGGACAGTTTTTGCTGATGTTTTTGTGTTTGTCTAAATGGATCTGATGATACTCAATTGCAATTTTGTTATATCGTTTTTATATTGGGATGACTCTGTTAACGATCTCAATGATGGGAGACTTGTCCTTAATGATTATGGATTTAGTGTAGTACAAGTCTTACTGTTTTATAAAATACTGAATTTTATAATATGTATGGATCGCATGTTTTTATCCTGATACAAAATATAAACCAAAATGTTTTTTTCTTCTGAAAAAAAAAAAAAATTTATTCAATTTTAAAAATATATATAAAATAAATAAAGAAAAAAACAGAGATTAGAACTCATTGAATCTCTGGAACATAATATTCTAAAATTTATTCACCTTAATAATTCAATATTCATGGCTTAACCTGGCATCTACCTTTGTTTTCAGGACAGTTTTCTAAGACTTTGTTTCTTTATATGCTATGCGGTACTTTCTTTTATCTTGAAAACAATTTACTTCACAAAAATCAAAATAACATAGTAGTCATGGCAAAGAAGTATATATAATGGGAAAGAAGTTTTTATTTTGATAAGACACATCGTTATCTCATATATATATATATATATATATATATATATTTTTAAGAATAAGGAATATAATTGAGAATTATAAAAATAGTGTAAGATTTTTGCAATTTCTCATTGAGAATTATATGGATCAATATTGAATCTTCATCTTATTTTATATCACACAATTTTTTTTTATTTTTGTTAAAGAATATTGTATTATTTGAAATTTTAATTTTGAGTAGAATTATTTTAATGAATTTATATTGATCAATATTGAATTTTCATTTTTTTTGGTATTACACAAAATATTTTTCATGTTTATTTTTGTTAAAAAATATTGTATTGTCTCAAATCTTAATCTTGAGTAGAATTATTTTAATAGATTTCTTTATTCTTGTGAGATTTAATTTTAATATGTTTTGTTTATAGATAAAATTTATGAGTAACCTTTCAAGTAAATTACATTATAATTATCACAATATATAAGGATAGATCCATTTTCAAATTCAATATTTGTATATAACGGTTACAGTTAAGCAACCTAATTGTAAATACTTGTCATACTTCTCCTTGAACACCCATTTGCATCAAACTATTTTCCTTCCTTCATGCAACTTTTGCAACTGCTAAATTTTGTTTTATTTCAAGGCTTTGATTTCTTCCTCCATCCACTACTTCTAGTGAGGAAACATGTCTCCATTAAGAGCCTCTTTGACATTTCTTCCCTTACAACCCATGGAAGATAAAGGAAAATTATTAAAATGAGTGTGTTAATAGCCATAGGGCATAACCATCATGGCATTTTTATTTTATGCACACCATTTTTCTTCCTCATGATGTAAACAATTGATTTTCACTCTAAGTCATTAATAAAAGTAATAAAATAATAAGTTTGTTAAATGGATACTACATCTTACAACCCATGGAAGACAAAGGAAAATTATTAAAATGAGTTTGATAAAGGAAAATTATTAAAATAGGTGTCTTCATAGCCATAGGGCATAGCCATCATGGAATTTTTTTATGCACACCATTTTTCTTCCTCATGATGTAAACGATTGATTTTCACTCTATTTCATTAATAAAAGTAATAAAATAATAAGGTTGTTCAATGGATACTACATGCATAGGCTTGAAATTATTAAAATGAAACAAGTCAAACGCCTCTTGAGTTTTGTTGTTACTCAAAGAAAATCGAACACTTTTTTTTCCTTTCAAAATACACATGCCTCAAAATATGAAAAATGTTTCTTTAGATTATGAATTCCATGAATAGTAATATTTATTCACAACTCTCATAGGTTTATTTCACCAAGATATCTCATCCAAATATTCGACAAAAATATATTCTTGATGTCTTGAATCAATGTTACCATTGATTTGGCATTTTCATTGAAATTGAATTACCATTCATGACATAAGTAATCACATCCAACTTGTACAAAATTCCAATTTGAACATTTTTGGTCAAAACCATAATGTCATGGACTAGTCAACTACCTACTTTAAAGAATATTGTATAAACCTTTGCATCAACCATTTGGCTCATAAAAAATAAGTGCCATTCCAATCCTAGAATAGGCCACACATTGGGTATCTAACCCATGGATTTATATCTGTATTGAACTTTTACCTTGCCATCTTAGGTACTTTCATAGATTAAATTATCTATAAGAAAACATTTTCCTCGTGATTTTTCATAATCCACAAATCATGCCTTGTTGAGAGTTATATGGAGGGAAGCTCTAGAGTCAATCTGTTTTTGTTCATGTACATTTATTAAAAACATGCATAAGTGGGACACATATTAATATCACTACATGGATTCTTAGAAACTATATCCTTCTTATTTTATTCTTTCTCAAATAAAGGTGTTGTTTTGCTTTCACTCCTCTTTTTCACTTTTTCATGGTATCTATTAAATATCTCATCCTACAAATTTATGTAACTTTATTGGCATATCTTCCTCTAGATCTAATTTCCTCCCACTACATATCCCATCATTTCCCTCATTAGAGAGATAACTAGTCACCATAGCATACAAATCAATGCTTATTTCAAAGGTTATTATACTTATCTCCTTTAATAGTGATGTGCCCATAATTTCATCCAATTTTTGACTATCTACACTTGTAGTAATATTAATGGAAAAAATTAGATTATCCCAAAAGCTTAGAATACTATAGGGAAAATCCATGCACCATCATTGTCCCACTTGATCACTAATCACCTTAATTAAACAAGGCATTGCAAGCATTGAGATTATATATAACCCTATCACTATCATTCATGTTTAGTGCAAACAAATTATTTTACAAGAATATTAAATTAATGAAGGATTTACCCTAATAGAATGAGTCAATTTTATCCTAAAGCTTCCTTGTTGTAGAATTCCCTATCACAATCATTATCACATAATCGATTAAATTAAGACCAGTCAAATTGGTTTCCTTATCATTCATCTTGTCCCTACCCTTTTTCTTTTATGGTGTTGATATTTGTGTCCATCTTCAACTTACACAAAATGAAGTTGTGCTTAGAGTTGTTTAGTTTTTGAATGATGAAGTGTCATTTCTTCTACCATAGAAATATTTCCACGTCTCACTTGAGATGGATACCTGAAAATCACTATTAAAACATCAATATTTTCCTATTTTATCTCTTTAACATGAAGAATCAATTCTATCTAATTCTTTAATTGAAACCTCAAAACAAGGCCACCAAAACCTAAAACTTCATGATTACAATTTCATGAGTTTAATAACAAAATTATTTTCATAAAAAAAAAATTACTTGCATGCCAATTTTTAATCCTTAATAATAATATAATTCAAATGAAAGAAAATATAATGATAAAATAAAATTAAAAATAGTAAAATAAGTAAATAAAATATCTCACAAAGAAATTTTCATTATCTAAAAAAATTATATATAATATATCTTTATATAAAAAATATTCTAAATTAAAAATATATTTCAAAAATAACAATATTTTTAAAACATAATTTCATTAATTTACATATTTCATATATAAATAAAAATAATAAGTAACAATTCATTAGAACTTAATAATAATAATATAAAAACTTTATATAACCTATCATTATACATCAAATACGACTAAATGTGAAATAAGTTAACTACAACTCCATTCTCAGTGAGATTTAAAATTCCATTCCACTATATATATATATATATAAAATATTGTAACCACCTCTTAGCCGCTGACAAATGGTTAAGATTTATTGATTAAGGATTAATTGTGACTGTTGTTTATTTTAATTGAAGTATCTGAACAAGATTAATTTTGATTTCTGAATAAAGATTTAATTTGTGAAATTTACTTCATGAGTAAAAACAATTGATGGTAAAAGTAAATCTGGGTCAGTTGAACAGAAAAACAGTTTCAACAGTTACCCAAGAGAACTCTGGAATAAAGAGGGAATTCCAAAGAGAGTTGGGGGTTCTGTGAGAAGGAAAAGGAAAGAACCCTGTTAAAACTGGAAAAGGTTTTTCCAGAACAGATTGACCTCTGGGTTGGAGAAGTGGACCGGACTGTCCTGAAATCTCCCCAGAAATTCTGTTTTCACTGGAGTTGGAGAGTTGGACCAGACTGTCCCAAGAACTCTCCTCCAGAAATTTCGTGTTCAACCAGACCCAGGCTTGAAGCTCGGGGGAGAACTGTGGGACGTGATTGCCTAGTTCATGGAAGGGAGGTAACGAGTACCATCAGTTGGACTTTGGACACAGATAAGTAAAATGCAATTAGTTTTATGGATTACATGGAAGTAAATGATTGGGCCTCTTACAGGAGGGTTTGCTTATATTTAATTATTTTCTTTTATCTATCCTGTGTAAATGTAGTGGTAGCTACTGTTGTTATCTTACCATCTTCTTTTGTTTATCTTCCCTTAATTAGAAATATTGGGATATTACAACAGATAAATTATAGGAAGTTATTTCCGTAAAAACAGAAGAAGAAAGATATCATACATGTGTAAAAAGAAAGAAGGCTAATCTACTGTAGCAGGATATACAACAGTATAATAAAAAGGGGCTGTTTAGCATCGACTCGAAGTATTTCCGTTCTAGGACAAAACAATACAAGTAACCATAGAGCAAGGGCATAAACTGAAAACTATCTACCCAGGTGGGCTGTTAATCTAAATGCCTGATTAACTCAGTCTTTTAGATAGTTCGCCCTCCTGTCTATAATAAACTCAGATGAGATGGGTGGTCCGGACACCTGCAGTACTAGTTAAATTAAGCCTCGAGGAAAAATGAGATGCAGACAGCTGAAATATCTCTGTAGTAGCTAAAATTCGAGAAACCCTCGTACGTGTAACAGCATACATTACTGAAATCGACAACAAGAAAATATACAGTATACATAGAATTCCGGCAGAGCTGCCATATAACCAGAGAAGTTGGGAAATGCCCATAAACCTAAAACATAGCGCATGCATCTACTGAGAATTATACGGCAAAGTGAATTACAGAGGAATCATAATTTCGAACTTATTAAATTGTATAGAGTTGGAAAATAGGAAACACTCCGAAGATGATAAATATAGTTTAACACAAACGGAAATATCATAACCCACAGTACATTTACTCTTATAATGAAAATAACCTGAATGACAGGTGCAAATTCCAATCTGTGGGAGAAAAATATTCAGTTCCGTAAACGAAATAGGCACGGGGATAGGAACCCCAGCCACTCGACTGCTGAACCAAAATACATCAACGCCTGAGATGGAAAACTTAAACTGGAAATACTCTTCCTCAGAATATAAAAGTAGATAACTGTAAACCCTAGGTTACATTCGGCATTAGACAAGTAGCAGTTCAAGACTGCATAATAAAAGTACAGGTTCTCAAACCCTAGCTTTCCCAACATCTATTTTTTTTCCAATCACAAGTGTACTGGCCAAGCAAGGAGCAAGGAACTCGAACCGTGAAGGATAGAGTACCTGTTGGCAGAATAGAGGGTTAAACCTCCTTCGTGACCAGAATCCTTCGAGAGGCCAGAAAAAACGGAGAAGGGGTAGGGTAATACCTGTAGCAGAGCACAAGGAAGTTCGTTAGAAGAGTGAAAAATTGCAAATAGGATGTTAAATCGCCTATATAACTAAACAAAAGAGGGAAGCAGGAGGGATATACCTGTAGAGTTCGAGCGGGGAGTAAACCCATGAACGGCCGAAGCCCTGCTGCACATTACATTAAGAATTCCAACGAAATAAGAAACAAATTTGACACCAAAAACTGAACTCTGTATTAACCTTACGCACTCGGCAAGAACAGAGGGTGAAAATTAAAGAAAAGGACTGAAAAACCTCTAGAAATTTGCATAAGGGGCGACTACCTGTCGAAGTGATGAGTCGCGTTTGGGAGGGCGCCATTTACCGCGGGCCACCATGGATCTGCTAGCTGAAACCTCCAAACCCTCGCAGAGGCGTCCAGAAATCTCCGGCAAAAGAAACAATGAATGGGAAAACAATTAATTGCCAAGGTCATTAGCATCCCGAGGTCGCAACAGCCGTCGGATTGAACTCCGATCAACGATGTGGAGGTGGCCACGTGTGAGGCGATGATATCAAGACTTCGAAACATTAACCAGTCGGATACCCAAGGTAACCAAAGGTGTAAGGAGGTGTTGACAAATCCATATGTTATGAGTGCAAAGGTTTAAAAGTGTATAATCACAATAATGCCAAATCCACAATAATAAATCGTAATGAGTGCACATTAATAAGCATAGTAAACAACGCTGACATCATAAAACTCAAACATAGATCCAGTTGTGACAGATTGGCGATGTAAGTATAGGTATATTATTACCATTCCAATAGTACCCATTGATTATTGCACTGTATTGATAATGTTATGATATAGTTTAGGTTGTAAAGTCTGTTTATATCAAATTTTTTTTTTATGGTGAGTAAATGTTTGGATAGTTGGTTGTTACAAGTGGTATTAGAGCAGCGTTACAATGCTGGGCACTATTGGGCCAACTGACGTTAAAAATGTATGTTATTTATGCACAATCCGATAATTAGATGGAAAGACAAATGAGACGGACACCTTCGCAACCGCCACAGCGAAATGCCGGAGAAATGCAGCCTCCACCAGAGGGAAACCCTGAGATGTGGGTTCAGTTGGGGATCGAGCAGCACCAGCGGTCAAACCGACTGATTGAAGAACAACAACATCAGACCCGCATTTTATTACATACAGTACAACAGTTGCAAGAAGAAATGGAGAGGGTACGAAGGGAAAATGCCAGGATGATGCAGGATCAGGAAAGGATCTTAAAAAGCCTGTCCGATAAACAAAATCAAAGGAATGAAAATCCCAGTGCTGACAGAGAACTCCAAGGGGGAAACGAACAGCAAACCGATGAACAAGATACAAGTCAAAAATAAAGAAGTCTGTCACAGCGCAGTAATCCGAATAGAAATTTTAATGAAGCTGAATTTGAAAATGGAACAGAACGGAAGGCAAGAAAAAGGCAGAAGGTGGAATTACATGGAGAATTCAGAAAGATTAAGCCACCTACCTTCGATGGAGAAAAATAAGAAGTAGCAGAGGCCTGGTTAATTAATATGAACAAGTACTTCCAGGTGTATGATTATGACAGTGGTCTTAAGGCACGGTTAGCTATTTATCAGCTAAAAGATAAAGCCACCCTATGGTGGGAAGAAGTGAAGAACGTGTGAGGAATAGAGGATCAGGATGTGACATGGGATAAGTTCCAACAATACTTCAAAGATAAGTACTTGACCGAGCGTTTCTACGATGAAAAAGCTCAAGAATTCCATGATTTAAGGCTAGGACAATTGACCATGGACGAGTTCATCACCAAGTTTACATCATTACTGCGCTATGTACCGTATTTAAGAGATGATAAAGCCAAGGTCCAGAGATTTTTGAGCAGTTTACCCGGCCATATGAAGGAGCGTATCGAGTTTGTTAATCCTAATACGATGGATGAGGCCATAAGAAAGGCAAGGTTGTGTTATCAGCAAGCGAAAACCAGGGTAGACCAAGGAAAAGGGTGGCAATTAAAGAAAGAAAATAGAAACAGTGCTGGTTTCAAAAAGGGAAAAACCAGTAACTTCAGAAGCTCAGCCAGGAATTCAGTTAATAAGAAATTCGGTAGGAACCATCAGAGGATTAGATGGCCAGGGGAAGAGAAGACGGTGGAAGCTTCAAGTAGACCTGAGAAACCTCAAAACCAGAGGCCACCTCTGCAGTGTTGGGGTTGCGGGGCAGTGCACTACTATCGAGATTGCCCACAGCGGGGTAAAACCGAAGCAGTAACTAATTTACAAAAGGCCTCTACGGTGGGGGATATTTCCAGAAGCATACCCAGAATTAATGCTGCATTGGAGGACCGGCATGCTGATTTTCAACCCACCATGATAGAGCTGGAAGGTAAATTTTCATCCTAAACTATTTCTGTTTTGGTAGATCCAGGAGCAAGTCTAAGTTATATAAGTCCTAAATTAGTGGAAATCTGTAAACTGCCAAGTCAAAAATTTAAGAAGACCTGGTTGGTTCAGTTAGCTACAGGAGCTAAAAGAAGAGTTAGCACCAAAATATCAGATTGTGCATTGCAAATCAGTGGACAACAGTTAATGGTAGATTTAAATATTCTGCCTTTGGGATCCTATGACTTCTTGTTGGGTATGGATTGGTTGGAGAAACATTGGACTCTCATAGACTGCAAGAAAAATATAGTCTACTACAGAGATCAGAATGGTAATCGCCAAGAAATTCAGGGCATAAAGAAGCCTGTACATCTGCGTCCAATTACCGCTTCCCAAATGGCAAAATGTATGAGAAAGGGATGCCAATTGTAAACCATACATGTTGGACTATCTGAGTATAAGAATAAAGCTATTGTGTTAGAAAATATACCTGTGGTACAGGAATTTAAGGACGTATTTCCTGAAGAGATACCGGGATTACCACCTAAAAGAGACTTTGATTTTACAATAGAACTGCTGCCAGGAGCTTCACCAGTTTTGCGAACTCCCTACCATATGAGTGTGCCAGAATTGACTGAGCTAAAAATGCAGCTTCGTGAATTATTAGATAAGGGGTATATAAGACCCAGTGTGTCACCCTGGGGAGCACCTGTGCTGTTCGTTAGAAAAAAGGATGGAACCATGCGCATGTGCATGGATTACCGATAGTTAAATAAGCTGACTGTTAAGAACAGGTATCCCCTACCCCGTATTGATGACCTGTTTTACCAGGTAAGGGGAGCTACTGTGTTCTCAAAAATTGATTTGCGGTCCGGTTACCACCAGATCAGAATTAAGGATGAAGATATACACAAAACTGCTTTTCGCACCAGGTATGGCCACTATGAATTCGTGGTATTGCCTTTTGGGTTAACTAATGCACTAGCCACTTTTATGAGACTGATGCATAGTATTTTCCACCCTTATTTGGACAAATTCGTGTTAATCTTCATTGATGACATACTGATTTATTCTAAGAATGCGGACGAACACGAAGAACACTTGCGTATGGTGCTGGAGATGTTAAGGAAACATCAACTGTATGCAAAGTTCAGTAAATGTGATTTCTTCAAAGAAGAGATACAGTATCTTGGACATGTAATATCTAAAAAGGGTATAGCAGTAGACTTGAAGAAAATTAAAACTATCATGGAATGGAAGATGCCACAAAATGTGGCAGATATATGGTCTTTTATGGGTCTCGCTGGCTACTACCGGCAATTTATAAAATGGTTTTCAAAGATAGCTTTTCCCATTACTTCTTTACAAAGAAAAGGTAAAATTTTTAAATGGAAAAAAGAATGTCAGGATAGCTTTGAAAGATTGAAGTAGTTGTTGACGACAACACCTGTGTTAAGTGTAGCAGATCTGGATAAGGAATTCGAGGTTTGTACAGATGCATGCAAGGAAGGAGTTGGGGTTGTATTATCACAAGAAGGGAAGGTAATTGCATATGAATCCCGCAAGCTAAAAGATCATGAGCAACGATATTCAGCTTATGATTTAGAGCTGACTGCAGTTGTGCATGCTCTCCGAGTATGGAGACATTACTTACTTGGAAAAAGGTTTGTATTAAAGACTGATCATAGTAGTCTAACCAGCTATTTTAAACAAGATGATTTAAACTCTCGGCAAGCAAGATGGAATGCTTTTCTGAGCGAATTTGATATTGATCTACAGCACGTAAAAGGAAAAGAGAACAAAGTTGCGGATGCATTAAGCAGGAAACTGCATAACATTTATGAGTTATATGTTAACCAAATTGAAACCAGATTTTTAGAACAAATCAGAAAAGAAGCAGACAAGGATCCTGAGTATAAATACTTGTGGCAGCAGCCACAAGAATCTGAAGGACAAGGTGGACAAGGGGATTATGAGATTAACCAGGACGGGTTGTTGATTTTTAAGAAGAGGATAGTCATTCCAAACAGAGTGGAATTAAAAACTATGATACTGGATGAATATCATAGAAGCAATTATGCAGGACACCCGGGATATCAAAAAATGCTGACAGCTATAAGAAAGGACTACTGTTGGCCAGGCATGAGAAAGGATATAGCGAGCTATTTAACCAAGTGTTTGGAGTTCCAGCAAGTGAAAGTAGAGCACCGACACCCAGCTGGATTAATGCAGCCTATACCCATTCCCGAATGGAAGTGGGAGGTGATCTCATTAGATTTCATCACCGGACTACCAAAATCAAAACGAGGTAATGATTCCATAATGGTAGTTGTGGATCAGCTAAGTAAGTCGGCACACTTCGTACCTGTCCAATCCACCTATAAGATAGTACAAATAGCAGATTTATTTATGCGTGAGATCTTCAGACTGCATGGCATTCCTAAGACCGTTATCTCGGATAGAGACATAAAATTCACATCAGCCTTTTGGAAGGCACTGTTTACGGGGTTGGGAACTCAATTACATTTTAGTACTGCATACCACCCGCAAACAGACGGCCAGACTGAGCGAGTAAATCAGGTACTGGAAGACATGCTAAGAATGTATGTCATGCAGCAACCAATTAAATGGGAGGAGTATCTACACTTGATAGAGTTTGCTTACAACAATGGTTACCAGGAATCATTAAAGATGAGTCCGTTTGAGGCGCTATATGGGCGGCAGTGCAGAACCCCCATTAACTGGAGCAGCCCCGAGAATAAACTCATACTAGGACCAGACATGCTAGCGGAATTGGAAGCGGAGGTTAAGAAAATTCGACAGAATTTGAAGGCAGCACAAGACAGGAAAAAAGTGTATGCGGATAAAAAGAGGTCATACCGTGAGTATGAAGTTGGAGATCACGTATATGTTAGAATTAAACCAAACAAGAGCACACTAAGATGGGCGTCTTGTGCAAAACTAGCACCCTGGTTCTATGGCCCTTTCCAAATACTGGAAAGAGTGGGACCGGTAGCTTATCGTTTGGCTCTTCCTATTCATATTCGGGTGCATAATGTCTTTCATGTATCATTATTAAAATGATATATTCATGATCCCAGACATATAATTCATTGGCAGAACATACAGGTAGTGAGTAAGCATAATTAATAAAATAACAATAAGATATTAAAGACTTATATGATTAACATAAGTCTACTGTGTGCAGGTGGAACCGGACGGAAAATTTCTGGTCGAGCCATGCAGTATAATCGACCGGAGGGAAATCATGCTCTGGAAACGAGCCATCGCCCAGGTTAAAGTGCAATGGAAGCACTTTGGACCAGAGGAAGCTACCTGGGAAGACGAGAGTTTTGTTCGGGAAGCTTATCCTGAGCTTTTCACTGAATTGGAATAAGAACACCGGGGACGGTGTTCTCTTCCAGAGGGGGAAAACTGTAACCACCCTCTTAGCCGCTGTAAATGGTTAAGATTTATTGATTAAGGATTAATTGTGACTACTGTTTATTTTAATTGAAGTATCTGAACAAGATTAATTTTGATTTCTGAATAAAGATTTAATTTGTGAAATTTACTTCATGAGTAAAAAAAATTGATGGTAAAAGTAAATCTGGGTCAGTTGAACAGAAAAATAGTTTCTACAGTGACCCAAGAGAACTCTGGAATAAAGAGAGAATTCCAAAGAGAGTTGGGGGTTCTGTGAGAAGGAAAAGAAAAGAACTTTGTTAAAACTGGAAAAGGTTTTTCCAGAACAGATTGACCTCTGGGTTGGAGAAGTGGACCGAACTGTCCTGAAATCTCCCCAGAAATTCTGTTTTCACTAGAGTTGGAGAGTTGGACCGGACTGTCTCGAGAACTCTCCTCCAGAAATTTTGTGTTCAACCAGACCCAGGCTTGAAGCTCGGGGGAGAACTGTGGGACGTGATTGCCCAGTTCGTGGAAGGGAGGTACCGAGTACCATCAGTTGGACTTTGGACACAGATAAGTAAAATGAAATTAGTTTTCTGGATTACATGGAAGTAAATGATTGGGCCTGTTACAGGAGGGTTTGCTTATATTTAATTATTTTATTTTATTTATCTTGTGTAAATGTAGTGGTAGCTACTGTTGTTATCTTACCATCTTCTTTTGTTTATCTTCCCTTAATTAGACATATTAGGATATTACAACAGATAAATTATAGGAAGTTATTTCCGTAAAAACAGAAGAAGAAAGATAGCATACATGTGTAAAAATAAAGAAGGCTAATCTATTGTAGCAGGATATACAACAGTATAATAAAAAGGGGTTGTTTAGCATCGACTCGAAGTATTTCCGTTCTAGGACAAAACAATAGAAGTAACCATAGAGCAAGGGCGTAAACTGAAAACTATCTACCCAGGTGGGTTGTTAATCTAAATGCCTGATTAACTCAGTCTTTTAGATAGTTCGCCCTCCTGTCTATGATAAACTCGGACGAGACGGGTGGTCCGGACACCTGCAGTACTAGTTAAATTAAGCCTCAAGGAAAAATGAGATGTAGACAGCTGAAATATCTCTGTAGTAGCTAAAATTCAAGAAACCCTCGTACGTGTAATAGCATGCATTACTGAAATTGACAACAAGAAAATATACAGTATACATAGAATTCCAGCAGAGCTGCCATATAACCAGAGAAGCTGGGAAATGCCCATAAACCTAAAACATGGCGCATGCATCTACTGAGAATTATACGGCAAAGTGAATTAGAGAGGAATCATAATTTCGAACTTATTAAATTGTATAGAGTTGGAAAATAGTAAACAATCCGAAGATGATAAATATAGTTTAACACAAACGGAAATGTCATAACCCACAGTACATTTACTCTTATAATGAAAATAACCTGAATGACAGGTGCAAATTCCAATCTGTGGGAGAAAAATATTCAGTTCCATAAACGAAATAGGCACGGGGATAGGAACCCCGGCCACTCGACTTCTGAACCAAAATACATCAACGCCTGAGATGGAAAACTTAAACTGGAAAGACTCTTCCTCAGAATATAAAAGTAGATAACTGTAAACCCTAGGTTACATTCGGCATTAGACAAGTAGCAGTTCAAGACTGCATAATAAAAGTACAACTTCTCAAACCCTAGCTTTCCCAACATCTATTTTTTTTCCAATCACAAGTGTACTGGCCGAGCAAGGAGCAAGGAACTCAAACTGTGAAGGATGGGTACACTGGTGGGGGGGGGGGGGGATCCTTCTAGGGGGGGGAGACAAGGGGTAGGGTAATACCTGTAGTAGAGCACAAGGAAGTTCGTTAGAAGAGTGAAAAATTGCAAATAGGATGTTAAATCGCCTCTATAACTAAACAAAAGAGGGAAGCAGGAGGGCTATACCTGTAGAGTTCGAGCGGGGAGTAAACCCACGAACGGTCGAAGCCCTGCTGCACCTTACATTAAGAATTGCAATGAAATAAGAAACAAATTTGACACCAAAAACTGAACTCTGTATTAACCTTACGCACTCGGCAAGAACAGAGGGCGAACATTAAAGAAAAGGACTGAAAAACCTCCAGAAATTTGCATAAGGGGCGACTACCTGTCGAAGTGATGAGTCGCGTTTGGGAGGGCGCCATTTACCGCGGGCCGCCATGGATCTGCTAGCTGAAACCTCCAAACCCTCGCAGAGGCGTCCAGAACTCTCCGGCGAAAGAAACAATGAACGGGGAAACAGTTAATTCCCAAGGTCATTAGCAACCCGAGGTCGCAACAGCCGTCGGATTGAACTCCGATCAATGATGTGGAGGTGCCCACGTGTGAGGCGATGATATCAAGACTTCGAAACATTAACCAGTCAGATAACCAAGGTAACCAAAGGTGTAAGGAGGTGTTGACAAATCCATATGTTATGAGTGCAAAGGTTTAAAAGTGTATAATCACAATAATGCCAAATCCACAATATTAAATCGTAATGAGTGCACATTAATAAGCATAGTAAACAACGCTGACATCATAAAACTCAAACATAGATCCAATTGTGACAGATTGGCGATGTAAGTACAGGTAGATTATTACCATTCCAATAGTACGTATTGATTATTACACTGTATTGATAATGTTATGATATAGTTCAGGTTGTAAAGTCTGTTTATATCGATTTTTTTTCTATGGTGAGTAAATGTTTGGATAGTTGGTTGTTACAAATACCACTCGAATTTAAAATAATTTCATTGCTTTATAATATTGAAACTCCATTCTCAATGAGATTTACGATTCCATTATTTGCTTCAACCTATCCATTTTCAAATCATACAATATAATGACGATTCACATAAATTTGCAATGCACTCAAATTTGGACTATGTATTTTTTCCATAAAGGTATTAATAATGTTTTTAATATTTTATAATAAAATTTTATATTAAAAAATAGTGATATTTTTATTATTTTATAATAAAAATTTAATATTAAAATTTTATCTTACAAATTTAAGATGGATTATTTTTTCAATAATGGTAATTTTTTTCTTTTTTTTTCTAAATTTTTTTACAATATTCAACCAAGCAATTACAATTAACTAATTGAGTAATAAGAAAACATTAATATTGGTTAGGTCAAGAGTAACTCCACTAATGAACAAGAGTAACTCCACTAATGAACTTGTTTATTGCATTAATTATATCATGAATTTATACATGAGTGGACAGACTCTTGGGATTCCAATTCTAATGTTTCCTGGTTTGCTCAAATGCATAATTGACAATATTTACAATATTTACAATAATCTTTTTGGATTAGGTGTCAACATTCCCTCCTTAATTTGAAGGGATTTTGGTGAGTACAAGCATCATTTTGAATCTTTCAAACTTTTCTCTTGCAAAGGCTTTGCCGAATATGTCTATAATCTTCTCATTTGTGAAACAATGACGTAAGTGGATTGTCTTGGCCTCAACATGATGTCGAATCATATGGTATTTTGAATTGATGAGCTTCATTCGAACATAGAACTTTGAGTTATTTACCAACTTTATTGTAGAATTTTTGTCAATCAAAAGAGGATTTGAATGCACTTGTTTCTCCTACAAATCTTCCAGAATTTTCCCGAGGCACACAATTTCCTTCATTTCTTCAACTGTTGGCACATGTTCTACGTGAGTTGTAGAATATGTTGGTACTGATTGTTTTCATGAACTCTAGGAGACCTATCTTGATGCAAGACTCATAACATAACCTCAAGTAGATACCCGTGTTTCTTTATCTCCATCGAAGTCTGAATAAAAGTATCCAATCAAGACGAAGTCACCCATGTGTCTATACTTAAGTCCAAAGTATTGAGTTCCCTTCAAGTACTTTGCAACTCTTTTTGTAGCATACCAATGCCCCTCAAAAGGATTTTGCATAAACCTAGAGAGGATTCTAACAGACAAAAAAATTTATGGTCTAGTAGTATTTAAGTAGTTGAGACTTCCTATGAGATGTCTATACTTCGTTGCATCCTCAACTTACTTTCCATCAGTGTATGCGAGCTTTAAGTTTTGTTCCATTAGACTATTCAAAGGATTTCATGCATCGTTGCCAAACCTATTCAACAGATATCGAATGTACTTCTTCTGAGAGAGGAATATAAACTTCTGATGTTGAGTTACTTCATTACTCAGATAGTAGTGAACCTTTCCTCAATTCCTTCTTTATGGATGCAATGTAGCTCCCATTGTTCCATGTCACCAGAAGATCATCTACATACATCACAATATATTCAACTATTTTTCCAACTTTCTTGACAAAGAAAGTTGCATCATCAAGATCGTAATGTTTAAAGTTGAGTTTTAGAATATGCTTAGTTAACTTCTCGCACCAGGCACGCAATGTTTTCTTGAGGCCATACAAGGATTTTACAAGCTTGCATACCTTATGTTCCCGACCCTTCACAACAAATCTTTATAGTTGAGACATAAAAACATTCTCTTTCAGATCTCCATTCAATAAAGCAATTTTTACATCCATTTTATGGACTTTCCAACCGTTCTGAGTTTCCAAGGAAAAAGAGTGTCTGGATGGTTGCCCATTTTGTTGTGGGGCAAAAAGTCTGCTCATAATTGACCCCTTAGTTCTATGAAAAAAAAATCCATATCAATTGATGAATCAATATTGTCTACATCAACTTTATTATGTTTGGTTAAGCTTCTTTTTTCTATCTTTCCAACCTCATAAGGATGAACACTTTCAAGTATCTTTTTCAGTGATTTTAGAGTACCTTTCTGAGATGGCCCATGCTTCTCAATTGAATGAGATGGGGATGATTGAAGATTTAGTCTCCCAATTCTGTTAATTACATCACTCAAAGTGTCATCAATGGTTGGAGCTTCATGGAGGGGAGAGAGTGCTTCAGAAGAAGCTTCCTCAGATTGATTTAGTATAGGAATCCCCCCTTCAAGATGTGGAATCTCATTATCAAATTCTTGGAAAGAATTTTCGTATGCGATTTTACCTAAGCAATCAAGCTATCACTCACAAACATTGTCAGTCTAGGAATATTCAAGAAATATCACATCTCTAGATATTATAGATTTATTATTCACTTCATCACAAAGACTGTATACTTTGGAGGTATTTGAGTACCCTAAGAAGATTCATTTGTGACTCCTTGCACTGGGTTTGTTTCTATGTTTCTTGGGTATCAAGGCATAATAGGTGGAACCAAAAACCTTGAGATTCTTCACCAAAGGAATGTGGCCATACCACTTTTCATAGGGAGTCTTGTTTTTTATATCATTAAATGGACACCTATTATTTACATACACAACAAATAGAACTGCATTAGCCCAAAACATTAGCTTAACATTCTTGAAAAACATCATGGAACGTACCATATTTAAGATTGTCCTATTCATTTTTTCAACTACTTCGTTCTATTGGGGATTATAAGGCACAAATGATGTTCCATCCCATGTTGGAAAATATAGTTTTCAAATTCATTTGATTTATATTATCTTCCATTATCAGTACGAATAAATCCAATATGTGATTGTGCATCGTTTTCAATCCATGCATGAAAGTTCTCGAATGTTTCAAAAGCTTCAAATTTGTTATTCAATCAATAATCCCAACACATTATGGTGTAGTCATCAATAAATGTCATCATATATTTGTTACCATTTGTAGAAGGAACATGCATTGAGCCACACAAATCCGAATGAATGATTTCAATTTTTTTATGTGCTTTGGAATGAGAATCATGAAAAGAGTGTTAGTTGTGCTTTCCTAGAATACAAGAATCACAATGATTAAGTTTCCTAGGAATAGTAGGGAAACCAACAACACCATTTTTCTTCAACAAACGAAGGTTGTCATAGTTAAAGTGTCTAAATATAACATGCCGTGAAAGAATTTATGGAAACGTACCTTCATCATGAAGTGAGAACACTATGAAAAGTTTGTGCATGAGCATAGGTTCCTTGCAGCTTCAAAACTATTTCTTCTCCTATCGCCATCATGACAAGTGAGTGATATGATTCTTTTCTAACCTTGAACTTGCCATCAAATATATGAATGGAGTGTCGTTGTTGGCGGGTGTGGTCCAAAGACAACAAGTTTCTCCTCAACTCTAGAAGGTATAGAATATGAGGTAGAAGAATGTCTGGAAGACTAGGAAGTTTGAGCCTAATGGTACCAAGCCCGGATGGCTTGAGTTTGGATTTATCGAAAAGTATATTTCTCCATCAACATTATCAGTGAATTCTTCAAAGAAATATCTCCTGAAAGTCATGTGGCAAGTTTCTCGTGAATCAAGAAAAAAATCATCCTTCCATGAAGTAAGTGAAGCATTGAATAAGTCTTCAGTTACTCTAATGTTGCAATGTGCCACAACAAAATGAGTTGATTTGGGTGCTTTACCTTTCCCTTTGTCAGTTTTTTTACCTTTTCCTTCATTTCTTTCCTACTCAATTTTTTCCCAAGGAAACTTACATGTATAAGCATCATGTCCATCTTTATTGCATCGTATGCAATGAATATTAGACTATATGCCCCACGTGCCTCTAAAATTTGTCCTTCCTCTTCCTCTCCGACCACCCCTTCCTATAGAATAATATTGTGCATGATTCTTCTTCTTTTCTACAAGGCACACTAAATTTTTCAAATCAATGAGGAGATATTTTCTTCCCAAAATCATTCTCTCTCTCAACAAACTTCTTCTCAATGGAGTGAAAGTTAATCTCTTTAAGGTTTCCACTTGCTTGCAATGAATCAAGATAATGTGAATAGATGGGATATAGTGCCTTGAAATAAGGTAAGAGAGTAATGTCTATTTCAACACCAATGGTTTTTATGTCATGCATAATGGATCATACTTATGATGCTAAGGAAAGAGAGTCATTATTTTTCTACTCAATATTGAACAACTTCAAGTTCAGAGTGTGAGTCATACAATTCCTTCAACTTCTTTAAGGCTTCAAAGGCATTTGAAAATGAATATATATGTCAACTCACCTCTTCATTTACTGACGTAGCAATTAAGTCATAGGCCTTGTTGTTCCTATTTTCCTAAATTGAAAGCTCATTATCTAAAGTAGGTTTTTCTGGTGCATTGTCTACTTTTCTTTCTCAAATCCCTTTCCACAATTCATTGAAAATAAAGGTGTGTTTTATCTTCCAGAACCACTCATAGTAGTTCTCTTGGCCTGTGAGAACTACTCCCACTATGGAGATAAGAAAATGCATCATAAGAAATCTGAACTAAACCAAAAAATTACAATACTTGAAAAAAAATAAAAAAAAATAAAATGATATGTTTCTTCAAAATAACACTGAAATTTTATTTCAAGTTATTTAAATATCCATTTATATGTAATTCATCTCGATCGTGTGTCATACCAACACCAACGAATATATATACTATATATGAATCAATATATATCATATAAGCTAACCCACATAAGCTATCACCAGAAGCATATGGACTGTCTTTAACACAAACCATTCAATATTATTTATGTGCAAAAACATATGATACTCGGTCTTCATACCTCGCTTCTGCTTCCCACCAATAACAAGCCAACAATCCTTGCTATAATTGTGGCAAGAGAATATATCTTCGGATCAGACCCCATCTAGAAGCTCACCCTAAATAGTTTCAAAACAGATTGCAGACTCAATCACAGAGCCTCCGCAGCCAAATATGGCATTAAGTAGCACACTGAATTTGGGAATAACCAAGAATTTTGAGTGCCCAATTCTGGGTACTTGTGATTGGAAATTTAAAAATTGAGCCCTAAGGCTGTGGATCGAACTAGAGAGATTGATGTGTGAATGCAGGGGCGGATAGCGAGTTTAGGTTGATTTAAAGGGACGAGTGGCTGGTGGGGCAAGTGGTAGGTTGGATGGTGAAACCCTCCATTTAAACGCAACGCCAAGACTGATACTAACACAGTCTTACCAAAAACAAACTCAACAATGCAATGCCAACCCTAACATTAACAAACAAACTTCAAAAATGTTTAACTCAGTGAAAAAAGGTTCAACGCGCAGGAAACATATACACCTGGGACTTAAACGTCAACTAATTTTAATTTCATAGTTTCATATTAAAAAATATAAAACTAATAAATTAATAAAAAATTATAATACTGATAATTTTTTTTTAATTATGTAAATCTAATTAAAAAAAACCTTATAATTTTATGCGAGAAAATTTTATATAAAATAAAACTATTAAGTTTTAAAAAAATTATAATCTAATAATATTGGTTTTAACTATATAAATCTAATATTTTCTTCAATTTCTTTTTCCGTCATTAAAAACCTGCCCATCTACCTCACCAACCAAAATGTTTGGATAAGAGATGTTTCCTGTCACATGGGAAGCGTGCTTACCTACTTCACTAGAAAAGGTATGATCATATACACTACGTTAAAATGGCACTGGGCTGTGTACCAGCCAGGGCATATATATATATATATATATATATCATTGAATGTTTGGAATATACTCTTTTATTCACCATCAATACTTTAATATTTATTGCTTAACCCGACATTCACCTTTATTTTCTAGTTTCCTTTAGCGGAATAAACACACAGTTCTACGACTTTACTTTTTATATGGGGTGTTTCTTTTAATTTTTTTTTTAATAAAAAAAATGTAAATATAAAATTTTCAATAAAAAATTATTTTATATTTATTTATAAAAAGAGTATGCACGTATAAGTTAATGATTATGATTAGTTACTTAGGTAAAAGAAGAAATTATGTAAGATGGATGTTAGGAAGTTTTCTAAAAATGTTTTAATTTTAGTCAAAAATTTTACATTCTACTAAAGTTAGGGTGGCATAAGGATGTGAAGTCTTTATTAGACTATTAGGAAATCAAGGAGAAATTGTGAGGCTATAAAGAGTTAGAGGAGAAAAGGAAACTATGATATTATAAGGAGGTGATTAACCCCAACCAATTTTTTTTTTTTGCATGTCTGGTGTTAAAAAGAAAACATGTATTGCCAAGATAAGAACCAATTTTCATGAGCTTCATAGTAAAACTATCGATTTCCAAAATATCATGGGATGAAAGCGTTTCTCACATGTGTGGTCCTAATAGGGTTGAGGATGAAAAACAGTTTCTCTTAGATTTTCCATGTTATAATAGATTCGATTTAATTTTCAAAATATTTGTCACACTACCAACCTTCTTGACATTTTAAGTTACCAAAACTATGGTGATAGAAATAAAATATTAAACAATTCCAATTAATATCTTACCTTCTTAAGATCTGATAGACCATATAGATATTAGAGGACATTAATCATCATCCTGATCATCATCATCATTATCAACAAAGGATACAATTGGCAAATAACTTTGTTTAAAAAAAATAAGAGTACTATTTTAATACTGTAAAAATTTTATAATATTTTTATGATTTCTCATTTGAGAATTATATTGATCTATGTTGAATCCTCATCTTTCCCATTATATCACACAAATTTCCTCGTATTTTTCCTTTAGTTAAAGAATCATGTATTATCTCAAGTTCCAATATAAAGTATAATTACTTTAATGGAATTTGCCACCTCTTTTATGTAGCGGAGTTTTTCTCTAATATGCATTATTTATTATATATGGATGAAACTTATAGGATTTAAAAAAAAAAATCGCATTACAATTGCCACAATAAATAGGCGCAGATCCATGTTCAAGTCCAACATCCTTGAAAACCTTTAAACTCTTAATGTACTTTGTTGCTTCTTACTCTATCGATTGATCGTTGCTTCAAAAATCATAAATATATATGCATTGGTGCGATTTTATTTTCCACATTGCTAGCCTCTTCAATTAACAAACCTATGCATGTGAAGCTTCTTGCTTCAATTTCATTGATAACAATTGATATATATTTATTATTCCCTACAATTTTCTAAATGAATACCTTAATATTTATCCAATGGTATTCCCATGTATTTTCCATGTACTTACCTACAAATAACAATGGATGTGAAATATTTAGTATTTTACATACCATTACATAAATATCGCTACCAACCTCATAAGCAAATGATATTTTTTCCATACACTCCTTCTTTAGCTCATTCTCTACAAACATGTAGTTTATATTTATCCATCCCAAAGAGCTCAAGTATGCTTTCCTCATTATTTCTTTGGTCGAGATACAATTTTCATATTTGTATAGTTTCTCTTCACCTCACTTCCAATCAATAATACAACTCACTTAAGTCCTCATTATCAAACTCATGTGATGATTTGGATTGGGTCTTCTTTACTAGTTTCTTACACTCACTACTTAAATTAATATCATTAACATATAAGACCGGTATAGTGAAATTATTACTTTATTTCTTGAAGTAAACACAATGGTCACCTCACTCCTTACGAACTTATAACATAACCTCCCCGCTAAGTTTAATTTTTGGAGGTGGCGTATTCTAGTGATTTTATTTTTTAACACTCCCCACTATTCCTTTTTAGGATACTATCCTCTTCATCTTGTTGAGAGCTTTCCATTGATATAAATTTTACCTTGTTTCAATATTTAGGTGCAAAGTTATGGCCTTCACAATATTTCTTAGTTTCAATCTTTGGGTCTTCTTGAATAGTTACTTGCACTCACTAAAAAAATTAATATCATCAACATCTAAGACTAGGATAGCGGAATTATTACTTTCTTTCTTAAAGTAAACACAGTGGTCACCTCACTCCTTACGAACCTGTAACATACTCAACCCCATAAGTATTATTTATGGAGGTGGGGTATTCTAGTTATTTCTTTTTTAACCATACCCACTATTCTTTTTCATGATATTGTCCTCTTCATCTTGTTGAGATATTTCCATTGATATAAATTTTACGTTATTTCAATATTTAGGTGCAAAGTTACGGCCCTCAAAATCATTTTTAGTTTCAGCCACATCATTTTCCATATAACTGACATGTGGAAGACCTATGCCAAAAATATCAGCACCCCATTATAACATGTCATCTAATACGCTTGGCACTTGGTGGAACTTTTTTCATGTGACCATCATTAGGCCATGACATGTTTATAAGCTAGAAACTTGGCTTCCCTAGTTAACATTCAAATATGTTTTTTTTTTTTAATTTATTTGGGTTACTATAATATTCCATTTTGGGGGGGATTTTTTATTCAATGCTAAGGCTCAATCAACTCGATCAACCTCTGGAAATAGGCTTTCCCTAAAAGGGCCCATTAATAATAGTTTTGGATTTATGGACTTATACTAGCGTTAAGAGGCCAACTATATCATGCATATGGATTCCTTATCATTTTTACTTATAACCATCATGTCAATAATTGTATTCATCTATGGAAAATGTGGATCCATATCCAAATTCCAATATATTTGTGCCCCTCGAAATCCAAAAAAACTAGAAAAAAGGATTTTCCAATTTTTGGATTTTTAGATTTTCAGATCCCATGTCATGTACCACCTAGTCTACAATATTATCTCCTTTCTAACATACATGTGACTTCAAAAATTTTGTCAACATACAATGTCATCCAAATATATCAAATTGCCATGGAAACATGTTATTACACTGGTGACAAATTAGTAGTGGAAAACATCAACTCTACTAAGTGACGAATAGGAGATATGAAACAGTGGGTTAAATATCATATACTCCTATTGGAAGCTATTTTAGTGGAGAAAATTTTAATTAACATAAAGTTCCAATTATTATCAACTAACATACCTATCAACTGGCCATTGGTGTAGTATGCCACTCGGAAAACTCATAATATTTTTTCAGGATTTTGCTAATCTTTTTTATGGATGTCAACTAACAAAACCAATTGTGTCAAGTGATGTCTATTATTTGTGCACTAGTAGATTTGGATAATCACCTCACTAGAAAAACCCGTCACTAGAAGAAATGAGAAATAATCCTCATCCCTTTTCCTAGTATGGTTGATGAATATTAACTAAAAAATACACCTCCTTCAAATCTTGGTATTGTTAATTGAGCCACTAGGAAAATAGGAGGACTGATATCATCTTTGTATCCATAAAAATTATTTTAGGTGATGGGAAATATCGATCAAAGGGAAAATACTAGAGTTTGGATTTGATGGAAAAAGCTTCATCGATAGATGAAATTCGTATTTGAAAAAACCTTTAAGTGATTTTTTTTGTAAAATATAGATTTTGTACGTGCACAAATCTAGATCTGAGTTCCAATGTTATTGTTTCCACTGCAATACTTCCAACTTTGGCTTCCAACACATGCACAACAATTCCACCTAGTTGGAATGTTGTCATTTTGGATTTTTGTTAATTCATTTTTATTAAAATTTATGGAGGCTTACTAATATAGATGATGGGAACAACCAATTTTTAACTGATCTCCACCACTTCAAGACACTTTTAGCTAGACCTATGGTCTTAGCCCCATCAACGCATGTGGCCTATAGCTGGGATAAAGACTTCTATCCCCAAAATTTCCCAATAAAGTAACAAGATTAATAGGACTTCTTGATCATATATCCAAGTTTAGGTATGATTATGATTTTCAAAATTAACCTTATATACTTAAAACATATTTTCCCCAAAACAAGTGACTTGATTTTAATATTAAATCCCTAAATTTTGTAATTTCAAAAAACTTAATTGAAAACCCCTTTGCATAGGGGTAAATAAAAGATTCTTCTTTTAGCTAAAATTTATAGTAATATGAAATGCAGGAGTACAAATTGAATAGGTGCGACCAAATACCATTGAAATGACATAATAGTGCATTTTTGCCATAATTTACTACATGAGAAGAAACATCTTTCCCTTACGGAGTAGTAGTAGTGGGAACCTCTTGAACCAATAGAAGATTAAGAAAATTTTGGACAATATGTCTAAAATAAGCCTTACCCATATTTCCATTCAAGGGGAAAGGGAGGATTTCTCTCATGCAATATGCATGAGAGAATTTTGTACTAAACCCAAATTCACTAGGGACAGTGGATGCAACTGCCATTGGAGAACCCATCACCATACTAAAATTGTATCGATGAAGAGAAGTGCTACACAAAGCTACTTCCACCACTCAAGTAAGGAAACATGGTCAAATTTACACTTGAGAAGAGTCAACCGTGCTAGGCCAATTCACTAAGGAGGGCTAAGATTAGCCTACATGCATGGCTAGGGATGGACCCTAACATCCTCGATAATAAATTTATCAAATTCTTAACTCGTAAATAATTTTTCATAATTCCATGTTTATTAATTTATCGAGGATGTCAAATTTTTGGGCTCCTAAAAGTACCAAATATTGGATTTCTATTTTATTGGGCCTAATTTATAGCGGGATCACAACACAACGGGATTTCTATTTTATTGGGCCTTTGGTCTTATATTTTTTGAAAACATAAAGGATCCAAGAGGAGGGAGAAGTGATTAACATTGAGGGCACGAAATATAGGAGATGCTATGATGTTAAGGGAATATTAGTGATAAAAAATGAATTATTTGATATTTAATTGAGTATCATATATTTCAAAGAATAATATGTTAACCATATTATTATTTTTCTCCTCTATGAAAGGAATACATGAGAGATCAAAATAGGCATAAGGAACTTCCCTTGATGCAAGATTAAGAGATAAATAAAAGAGGGCCTCAAACATATGATCCTTCTAGTTAGGGAATGCCCATAGAATATTTATAGAGGATATTCTATAAATGTGATATGATAAACAATGGACTAGAGAAGAATAAAAGAAATAAAATGAAGTCCTACCATAAATATGGGGGAAAGAGAGGGAAAGGGACTTTGGAAGAGCTTCTTGATAGTATAGAGAGAAGGAGTTGATATTATGAGGTGGAAGGGTACCATCAACATTAATGAGTCTAAAGGCTAGTGATTTAAAAGATTTATTTGAGACACCTATATAGTGTTCATGGAGGATGATATTTAGGAAAATGAGGTCAAGAAGAGAATTAGCCAAAAGTAACTCTCTTTTGGAGTGGAAGAGAGAAAAAACTTAACTCAATATTCAATAGATCCTTGGGCACCTTCAATGATAGATATCCTTTTGGAAAATTCAAGCGGAGACTTTAGAGGGTCATCAAGTGAATTATCCTTCTTGGGATATTTTAAAGGATTCTTGTGAGTTTATGTCTTCAAAATAATCACATTTTTTTTTCGAGGAAGTCTTATTACTCTCGGTAGACTTCAAAGGTCATGATTGAGTATGGGGTCATGATTTACACCAAATGCTCTATTTATTTAGTGTAATGAATGGTTTAATTCAAGGTGATAAATCGTCAACCTATCATTGATTTAATTTTGATTAGATACTTGGGGCTTATATGTTTTAGTTATATGGTATCTCATTGTTTAATATTGATGGAACTAAGTCATGCTAAAGCTAATTTTGGAGGAAATGGGAGGAATCCACATCAATAAATAAATGTGTTATTTTTGGTTGGATTGGATTTCCCATATGGATTTATTGGAAGGGGGTTCTCATCTATAATTATTCAATCATTCTATTAATGAAGAGAAACATTCATTTTTTGTTACCCCATTAGAATAAGAAAAATTTTATGTTGGGATTTATGGTTGAACTATAAAATGAATAAGGGTAAAGGAAACTAGTCCCTAAGAAAGTTAGATAAAGAAAACTACACATGAGATGGAAGAGGCATTAAATAGTGAAACTAAGAATACTCTATCTAATAGAAACTAGTGTCAAACACTAAGAGCAGTAAGCCTAGAAAAGATGGAAACAAAAAAAATCAAGAGAATTGCAGAGAGGCCTTCAAAGAGTTTACCTAATTTACTATCCGCTAAATATGGGGAAGTAATCTGGTGATATATCTATCTATCTATCACTCTATCTATCTATCTATCTATCTATCTATATATATATATATAAAGTTATAAAATCATTTTGGATATGATCTATCCTTCTTCAATATTCTAATGAGATACTTCATCCCCAAACTTCACAAGCATAAGATAACAGGATTTATGAGAGTATCAAATAAATTTTCTTTGTAGTTATCCCTTAATCAAAAGTCTACTAATTAAACTTGTTTGAAATCCTGTGGTTGGGTTGCATTTAACAAAATATCCATTGCATCAAGTTGAGTACATATAATAAGAAAAGGGTTTCTTGGATTGAAATGAATAAGGAGCATGTGAGGAAATAAAATTGGAGGAAACTATGAAGAGAGGACGTAAGAGAAATAGGGTTGAGAGTTGCAAAGATATGAGACAATGTTGGTGATGACTGATTAGTGAACCAAATTTCTTATGAGTAGTTTGTGATGATGTTCTATGTTTGATCCATGGGAATTTTAAATGGTGACCAACTTGTCTAGAACTTGTAACTTAATTAATAATTAATTGCATATTAAGTTGTAACTTGTTTTATTATTAATCATTATTACATATAAATGATTAAATTGCATAACTATTATCATTTGAAAATTGTTACATAATATTTATTAGGTTATGATCATAAATTTAATAACATATCTTAAGAATATTATAATTCTTCAGATAATAAAAAGATGGATAATGGTTAAGAACATGTATTTCTTACTTAGAAGTCAAAGGTTCAAACCTAAAAGGGGTTACCCCACAAATAAGTTTTCGATTATTATTATCATTTAATATATTTTTAATCAGAAAAAAAATTATGGAAGATGTAAAAACTTATGTAGAAACTTTTTTGAAATTTTAAAATTGATTAGAATTACATTCTTAAGCTAGATTTTATGAGAACCTAAAGGGATTAAATATCTTGAAGTGAAAATTTATTTTAGATTGCAATATCAATTTTCCAATTTTTAAATTACATTTTTTACATATTTAAAATAATAATTAATATGCATACATTTAAATAATTTTTTTTCCATGGGCTTGTTTTGAAATATGGAAAATAACTGATATATTCTCCATGATCAAATAGTTTCAATGTACACTCGTATATATTCATTTTAACCATGGATTTATGAAGTGTCATATGGGATTAAATATATTTGGAATTTCTTTATAGTGAAATATAAAAAGTTTCAACGTTTAAATTTAATTTTTAAATGTAACAATGTATTCAACCTCTTGAAACTTTCCTTGAGCAGTGAGATTGTGTAGCTGTAATGTTCCTCAATTTTTTTTTTTAAATTTTAATACAGTAAGAATTGTTAATGTTACCAAGTAAATGATATATTCAATTCATCTATATATGTATTCATTCTATAAAAAATTCACTATTCGAGACCTACCTTAATCACATCATATAGTTTTAATTCCCCTACTACAAACTTTTAGGTGGCTAGGATAACAGTTAGAAGGTAACCTTTGATTATATTTTAGTTCTATTTTTTTTCCAATATATAATCTTACCACTCACCACACCCTAGAAGTGAAACTTTGGTTAAATATGATTGGATTGAGGAGATCCTTCGAGATGGTTCTTGGATTTGTGCCACCTCGTGGCTCATCCTGCCCTAGATATGTGGGATGTGATCTAAGGTGGAGGGAAAATAGGGTTTGATTGAATGTCAATTAGCAAGGGTTTTAGTTACAGGAAACTAGTGAGTGACCTCCAACCTTCTGTTGGTAATTTTTCCATCGGATGGAAGCACATACACCTCTGCAACTTCTACCAATCTCCACTGTCAACATCAAGCATATTATTCCAGAACTTGAGCTCGATTGGGTATGGTGCTTTATTTTCCCCTTACCAAAAGTTTTATGGTAAATTTTCATTCTTTCAAGCACTTGTTTAACATATATGGCTTTTCCTTTTACTAGAATCACACAATTTCATTGGAGAGGAGAGTTTTTCTACTGTCTAGGTAAGAAAATTATGAGAAAGGTTTATTGTTGGATATTTTATCTGGTTTTTTTTATCTGTACTTAAATTGTTAGATTTTTTTCTAATCATGTTGTATATGGCCAGAGCTAGGCATTACTTTCTTGGTGAATGAATTCTTCCCTATTAATTTTAAAATATTTCTCTCTATAGAGCTTTGTCTTATCTGACTTCTAGGGTTTCATGGTGAATTGCTGCAAGTATCGTGTTGAAGTTTTCCTTTATGATATTTATGGTTTTGGAACCATAATACCTCCCAGGTTCCTTCTAATAACTCGGTAGAATGTCTTATTTACTATCACAGGTCCAAGAGGGTTTATTGATATGCAAATTTGTGCCACTGTTAGCACACCCCTTACCATCTATACTTAATTATAATTTTTTGTTGTATATATATGTCTGAAAGGATGAAAAATTTGTTGTTTTATATACAACCTCGCCCCATAGAGATTTTGGATTATAACCACTCTATTTCCATTAAAAAACAAAAATTCTTTCATATCCTCTGTATTGATTTAACATTGGGTATATTCAGGATTTGCAATTAATAATTTTCATATGTAACTGCTATGGCGAACTACTCTTGGTCCTATTTGTGAAGAGTTAAATTATTTGGTTAAACTGCTTTCTTACTGGTTCCTTTCTTGTAATTTATGTTCTGGGGTTGAATCCCATGTTGCATGTGAACATTTGAATATGAGTACCCTAGTTCAGCTATAAACATTATGGGGCATGTGCCTAGAAATTTCTTGGTAGATTTCACTTGAGGGACACTCCATCCTCTCAACCATCACTATTGTTGTGTTTCAAATTGCATGTTTTCATTCTTCTATTAAAACACTCAGTTATTAAAAATTTTAAGCAACATTGTTTTATTTTGTTTTACAAGTTTATTTCCTATATCATTGATATTTTCTGTGATGCTACAAAAATATATAATGCATTGTATTCATTTTTTGATAGTCAGGGTTTAGGCGTTACTATTCTTAGTCATATATTATGGAACATATTGTATATAGTGTAATGAATACTGTTTACTCACGTGTACATACTGAGAAGTGTTTATTTTATGTTTGCTTGGTTTACGAAACCATTGTTTCATAAACAAATTTCCAAAATATGTTCTAGTTTTTTATCGATTCATTGTTTATTTAAAAACAAATGGTCACTTCAAAAAGAGAATTTTGTTTTTTTTTTAATTTAGGTCACTTTTCTTTAATTTTGGGTAAGAAGGGACTTTAACCATGTTGTGGGAACCATAAAATTGGCTTGGGAGCTAACCCTAACCCCCCTCCCTTAAAGGAAACAACACCTTAACCTTGATTTAACATTTTCCATACAAAACTATTGCTAAAATTTATTCCAGAAAGAAAATCAGTTCTAAAATTCTTATCTGATAACAATGATGTAAAACCAAGAGAACATCACATTTTTTTTCTTTATTTTTTAGCTACAAAATAAAAACACTTATCTATTTTCTCTGTTCAATTTTTTTTGTTTTCTAACTATGAAATCGTTGGGTACGCAATGCTCGTTATAGCCAACAAGACTAGTCATGTTACTGTGTCTCCCCCCGATCCTGATTGACACCTAGGATGGTTCCATAATGGATATCAAACTATCTGAGTTCCTCAAATGACCATCTGATCCCAACTAGACCTCACAAATTTTTTTATTTTTTGAGCACTCAAGTCTCATACATATTCTAGTAGCCAACCAACTCTAGAATCCTTAATTTTTCCACTCCTCCCTCCTCCTTCTGCCTCAGGTTCCCAATACACATTTGGATTTATTTTTGGATATTTTTATTTCCAATGAGAGACTTTGGGTATGTAACCACATGACCCATAACTATCCAACCACCTGGGTGTGATCTCTCTAACATTGTGTCCCATTAATTCCACGATCATCATAAAATCATTTTAAATAAATAAAACCACTAAAAATATTTGTCCATGTCAAATATTGCTTTCATCCTATCCGAGCTCCACAAGATAAAAATGAAATAAAATAAGCCAAGTATTTTAATTGCAGTGAATCCATAATAACTGAATTTACTAGGGGAAATTATAGTAGGCTACCTAAACTCATAATTCCAACAAATATTTGCTAGATTTAAAATGACTAGGAAATATACCTAAGAGGAGAAAAAATGAAAAATAGTGAAACTACTTGAAATATTTTAATCATAATTTTTTAAATTTAATATTTTACTTATAACTCTAGTCAATCCCAATCAAAACATTATATCACCCTAAGGGCGGTACATTCAAATTTGTTTTGATTGGGAGATCTGCCAATATCACAGGGAAATTATCTACCTTCGTTGTTACCCTTCTATTAGAAAATGTGGCTAACTGGACGAGCCATGGATTTTAAATCTTTTTTACCTGTAAATGACACTTTTTTATAATTTTAGGACTTACATAACTCATACTAGCTCCGGTGTAAATTAAAATAGAAATGTCTTATACCTTCAAATTTCACCATAATCGGTTGAACTTTTTCTTGGTGTTCTTATAAAGGTACATTTATTTTCGGTATACTCCTCGCTACCACCCCCACCATGGATTCTTCCTGGATATGGGCCACTGAATCTTCTCCCTTGCAATAGCGGCAATTTATAACATAATGGGATCCTCCAAATTTCCAACACTATAGAGGAGGCTTTGTTGCTTGGTCGAATTCACATTTATTAGGGTTCTCAACATACTTGGATTCACCCTATACTTTAAACTTCTATGAAATCCTCCCCGATCCTTTATTTTTTTGGTTTTTGTATGGACCTTTGAATTTTGCAGTATTCATACCCTTCATATTCTGTGAATACTTCTACCATTTTTTATGTGGCCACCTTTTGTTATTATCTCCTTTCTTCTTTTTTGTTGGTAGCATATTTTGGCTTTCTAAATAATTTCATCCATGGTCTTGGGGTTATCGAACTCCAATGGTTCCTTCATAAACATAGGTAGACTACTAATGAAACGTTGTACTTTCACTTTTTCCTCTTGTATATATGGGAGATACCTCAATAAGGATTTAAATTTTGCTATGAAATCATCCATGGAAAGTTGTCCTAGCTTAAGATCATGAAACTCCTTCTCCTTTTCATCTTAAAATCGTTTTGTATGGTACTTGTCTTTGAAATTCCCTTGGAATTTTTCCCATGTTATTTCGTGCTCATTAATTATTTGTACGGTTTTAACCTCCTCCCACCATAAGGTGAAATTTATCTGTAGCTAATAAATCGCCAACCAAGCCTTTAAATTGTCATCATATCCGTGTATCTGAATATATTTATTCATATTAATCAGTTAGGCTTCAACAACTTCCTCTCCCTTGTCATCAAACGTAGGGGGTTTTATTTTCTTAAACTCTCACTATAGCTAAGTATTTTTCCTCTTGGTTCCTTTGTGAGTGGATGCATCGTCGGGTTCCATCTCATTATTTTCTTGATGACCTTCAGATTTTGGATTGAATTAGTTTTTCATGTGCACCCCACCCCCATCCCCTTGATCCAGACTTGGGTTAGGTGGTTTGGGGTTTTGTGGATCCAAAAAATATTCATAATTCGTTCTTGTTCTTGCATCAACATTTAATTATTCTCTCTTAATTTTTCTATATCATCCTTCAATTTTTGTACTATTTAGAATAAGGTAACATTCGTATTTCAGGTTTCCTCCCCTAGTTGTACCCACATCTCTAGGTTTTCAGTGAATGGCACTGATCTTGCTCCTATTGATGGTCGAAGATTTGATGTACCCCTCCTCATCACGCTTTCACTCTGTTAACATAATCAAACTCTGATGTTCCTTTAGTTTTCCATTTAGACCATGAAATTAGAACTTGGATCTCATACCACCTATAATGTTCCTCAAAAATTCGCTTTTAATACACTAATAATTATTGACGTTACCAAGAAAATGCTATAATCGAGTCATTTATATATGTATTTATTTGACCACACTTCACTGTTCAGGACCTACCTTAATCACATCATTTTAATTCTCCTACTACAAAATTTCGGGTGGCAAGGATAACAGTTTGAAGGTAACCTTTGACTAGAGTGTAGTTTTCTTTTCATTCTAATATATAATCCTATCGCTCATCACACCTGAGCACTCAAATTCTTGTTAACTATGATTGGATCGAGAACACCCTTATAAATGGTGCTTATATTTGTGCCACCTTATGGCCCTAGAGATATGGGATGTGATCTACGGTGGAGTGAAAGTAGGGTTTGACAAATGACAATTAGAAGGGGTTTTTGTTATAGGAAACTGCCCGGTGACCCTTAGCATTATGTTGGCCATTATTTTTCTGACCAAAAATGCATACACCTATGCAATTTCTATCGATCTCCACTATCAACATCAAGCATATTATTCCAAAACTTCAGCTCCATCAGGTATGACGCTTGCTTTTCCCCTTAGCAGAAGGTTTATGGTCAATTTTAATTCTTTTAGGTACTTTTTTTACATATATGGCTCTTCCTTTTTCTGGGCTCGCGCAAGTTCATCGAAGAGGAGAGTTTTTCTACCATCTAGACCTCTAGCAGGTAAGAAAATGACGACAAAGGTTTATTTTTCGATAGTTTCTCTTCTTTCTCATATGTATTTAACTTGCTAGATTTTGTTCTATTAGGTTGCATATGGCTAGATTTAGGATTTAATTCCTCAAGTGAATGAATTCTTCCCTATTACTTTTAAAATATTTCTCTCTACAGAGCGTTGTATTATCTGACTTCTAGGGTTAGATGGTGAATAGTTGCAGGTACTGTGTTAAATTTTTCCTTTAAGATATTTATGGTTCCGACACCATATATAATATCCCATTTTGGGGATATATTTAGAACACGAAAAATATGGCTCAAAAGCTCTGATACCACTGTAATATCTCGTTTCAGGGATATCTCTAAAATACGGCAAACTCCAACCAGAGATTGACTGGGAGGGCATTTACCGGATATTTCGCCTCTGAAAAGAGGACGAGATCCAAAGGCTACCTGGCCCTTTCCAGACTCTATCTATAGAGCTTCTTGAAGAATCCCACTCAAAAGTGACTTGCGACAATACGCAAGTAGATATATGAGCACACCATGAAGAGACAGTGTTTTACAATGAGATGTGAGAAAAAAAAGATGAATGTATATAGCCAAGAATAATTTATAGT
The DNA here is from genome assembly GCA_034641835.2 of Pinus albicaulis. Classification (NCBI taxonomy): domain Eukaryota; kingdom Viridiplantae; phylum Streptophyta; class Pinopsida; order Pinales; family Pinaceae; genus Pinus; species Pinus albicaulis. Next base: position 60,210 of record JAXQQM020076952.1, read on the forward strand.
AGCAAAAGAGTGTACAAGTCTTGAGGAAACAACCTCTAAAGAAAAGCAATCCAAGCCTCAACAGCACATGTACATGAACATGAAGAACACTGCTATTTCTGCATAAACCCAGGCTATGAAAAACACAGTCTATGATATAATGCTGCTCCAAAATGATGTTAACACATGGATATGACAATATATGGCCCAAATACGATAGGGGAGAAAATCTCTAACCCTCAGAAATAGAAATACATCAATCCTCCAAGGGATTGGCTGAAATACACAAAATGGCAAAAATGTCGGAGTTGCTGGGCAGCTACTGCAACTCAAATTTGGAACTCAATAGAGAAGGCTGAAGATGATGAGAAATCTAAAGTATACCTCCTCCAGTAGATATCCAAAGTGGAAGGCTGATCCTTACACTTGAGATCTCACCTCCAAATCAATCTACAAACCCTCACAGCAGCTACACCATGAAAATAATGCAGTAACTAAGAGGGACTATGCAGTAGAGTAATAGAACCCTTTGGCCAAGTGCCAAGATCTGAAAATCAGCTCCAAAGTCTTCCAATCTGATCCTCCAAAGGGAAGAAATAATTTCCCTCTAAAAAACAAGAGAAGGAAGAGGTTTCACAAAGTCACCATGGCAACACCCTACAACACAGTATTATGCTGCTGCAGAAATAACGCTGTCCTGGAGGATGATGCTGAAAAACTAACCTTGCCCGAGCAAACACTCGAAGTCCCCTGGGGCTAAGGTTATATCTCCGCACGGAGACACTCGGTGCACTAAACAGTGCTGCAGACAGGCTAAACAGCCAGCATGCTAAAGAAGACAAATGTCTCACTCAACAATCAACAACTCAAGCATCAATGAAATTAGGAGGCTCCTCCATCTTTTATAGCATCTATTTCCCTCCAAAACTCAACGTACTCTCTCTCTCTCCTCCACATCCTCATCCTTATCCACATTCTCATCCTTATCTACGCAGAAGCTTGCAGAAGCTTCTAGAGTGTACATAGGCCCCCTCCTCAACGTGGTGTTAGGCCCCCCTTGACTCCCACTTAAGTCACAATGTTGTGCTACTAGGTGGATGTCTTATTTCACTTAAGTGATTTAGACCCTCTTCACTCACTTTTTTGTTTATTTACAAACTATAGACAACAAACTAAACAAAATAGAATATTCCAACTAGCTGTCTCTAATTAGGAATATTACAGTCCCCCCCGGAAAAATGTTGCTTGCCCTCAAGCAACTGCCTGAACAAGTCTCCTTCCTAGCTGATGCTCTCCACCGATACTGCAAAATGTGCCTGGGTCCCAGATGCACCACTGAATCTCCCCTGTCCTCTGCATCACCCTGATATGAAGAGATCTCTCAATGCCAAGATCCCAAACTGATCTCTCATGGTACCATCCAACCAACAATCCTCCCAGATCCCATTGCCACCATGGCGAATAAGAGCCCAAGTCCCATGGCTGAGATTACACACTGCCTCTGGCTATGACTGCCACTGTGTAAGCTGTCCCATCGACTGTGTACCAACTCATCACCTCTCTCCACTCAACGCATGGAGTCTGGAATATAATGAGGAATATCTCCCTCATGTGGATCCTGCATCCCCAAGTAGTCATCCAAACAAAATGAGCCACCTCCCAACAAGGCAACCCCTGAAAATCTCCTTCCACCTCAAGCTCCGGTAATGAAGGTGGGTTGAAAATCTAAACTTGGCAAGCATCATAGCTTACCACATGTTGTCCTTCTCTCCATTCATGACAAGTGTAGAGTGTATACTGATCCTGGGCTGCAAAATTACTTCCCTCCAATGGCAAAGTGAAGAACAATCCTCCAAAGAAGGTTCCTCCAACAATGAAGAACAAGCTGGCCCAAAACAATCTATCCATGAAGAATAGGGAATGGTCATCATGGAACATCCTAATGAGAGGTTTTCTGAAGGTTTTACATGATGATACATGATGCAAACAATTTCTCACAAGGATACAACGCAGTCTCATCCACTACAACTTCAGAAAATTACATGGCAAGCAATGTCCATGATTCATCACATCTACTAAAGGATAGTAAATGGCTGAATGTAACAACAATAATATATGATCAGGCACTTGCCTATGGCTGTACAATGGATGAGTATCAATTTTATGGCCCACCTCAAAAGAGAACAAAAATTTGGCTATGGTGGCCATATCTCCTCCCATGCTCCCATTAGAACATGTAGTGTAGAAATTGTGAGAATTCTTCCCACTCAAAGACACATCCAGCTCATGTGTCTCCCTCATAATCAAGCCTCCCATACAAATATGATCTATATCAGCAAATGGAGACATGATCAGCAGCAAAATAAAGAAAATGTTGAAGGTTACAAGTGATGCAAGAAGGTACCAACAGCTTCCCCAACAAGTACAACATAGTTTTACAAGTTGTTGCTTGATAAGAGTACATGGAAAAATGTTTCTGTTAATCATGTATGTCTTCATATGATACATGATATAGTGCAGAAAATGAACATACATGTGGTGATAAAACATTTTCCCAAGGCCACAAAAGATATGGTTGCCTCCATCATGTAGATCAGCCCAATAAAACTCATGGAGCAATTTGACAAGCTTGCCTTCTTGTGAAGCAATGCACTGCATGAAAATGGTGAAAGTGTGAAAATAAATGAATGCATATACAAAATTCTCACCAAATGCTGGAAGTAATATGGTAAATGGATCCATGAATGAGTCCTCCATAGTGTGTTGGCATGCTATGAAGAATACTGAACCATGTGCTGCAAAAAGATAATCCTCCTGATGCTTGGGAATCCAAGTCAAGAAGAATATGCCATAGATGTCTCTATCATCATTACCTCCTCTTTGTTCATCAAGTGCAACAAATATGAAGTGATTCTGGGATCTATGGGTTATGGATCCACCATATCTCTGCTGGGCACACTTCATCCATAAGGTTCTGCTCCAAAGTGACAGCGCTGTGAGTTCATGCAAATAAGCTCCTGTCAATACAAAGCTCCATTCTTTGACATGCTCCTTTTCAAAGACTCCTCTAATAATGTTGCAACAAATATGGAATACCTCTCAAGATGGAAGTGCTTCCCAATCATCATCAAAGACCAAGGAGATAGTGCCATCCCCTCCTCCTGCAACATCATAAAAAGTGTGAGAGAAAATATGCCCTTGCTCTCCCAGAAACAATCAAAGCAACAAGACATTGTGTTTCCTCCCCATACCTCCATCATACCAATCATGTGATGAAGACACAATGAATGATATGAATATCATATCAACACCATGCATCCATACTCTTTCTGCTCAATGGTGCAAGTATCCAGCCATCTTTCCTCCATCCTCCCACTCTTAGAAAGAGTGTTTGCCAAGTGATGGCCAAACTCTTTCAAGAGTAACCAGCGCAGCCAAGCTTCCTACTGCCTGGTATCATAGATCTGCAAGTACAAGTGATGGTCAAACTCCTTCAAGAGTAACCAGTGCAGCCAAGCCTCCTACTTCCTGGTATCATAGATCTGCAGGTAGCTCCCTAGCTCCTTGCTCATCATCCACATCCACACAATCACTTGTGGATGCCTCTTTCTTCTCCTCATCGTGGTACTCCTCCCATGAGGGCTACCATCCTCCCAAATCAAATTCCTGTCTTTGCAATTCATGGGTTTTTGAAATGTACACTTCTCAAGGATCAATGAAACCCTATCAAGAATCAAATAGGTGGTAGGAAAAAACCTCCCATCATGATGTGTATGGATCAAGGGATTTCCAACACAAGCATGAGAGATGTTATCCATCCTAAGATGTCCTCCATATTCTATCTGCTCTTGTGTGAAGGGAAGAAAATCATTGCATACCATGGTGTGTCAAAGTGCATCTCCAATGAGATCTGTCCTTGAGACCTCCCCTTCATCCATAGTCTCCCAAAACCAATGAGGTATTGGATCTAAAAGTAGAAGTTCCTCTTTGAGCTGAGAAGAGCTCATTGAGAAAGTGTCATCTTGAAGGGAGAAAAGGTTTCTTACTCCAAGATGTCTACCGTCAATCTTCAAGGCTTCAAACCCCAATCTCCAATGTGATGTACAATCCAACAATGGCTCATGAGAATGACAGCTTGATTTCTTCTTAAGTGTTTCCATGTTGCACAGTGCAGTGCAACCAAGTTTCTCTATAGTAGCAATGAGATTTGATGCTTGGTCATGCAAAAGTAAATCTCCACAATTTCCAAAAGAAGTTACTGCAACAATAGTTTTTGGAAATTATTTTATACCTTGATGTGCATTTGGAACTTCTTGTAGTGCTACAAGAGTTCCTTCCTCACAAGTGTTGGCTGCCCCAACTGTTGATGCATGTGGCTATTTTTCCACAAGGGTGACAGCGTTATCACAAGCCTTCTCAAGAGGTGATATGATCTCTTCTTTCTCTGTTCTTCCTCCATCAAAGGTTTGGATCAACCCTTGAGTGAAATCTACAAAATTCTCCACCCTTGCATGGCTCAAGTGGCTGCACCACCAATCATAGGCTTCACCCTCCAAATGTAGCGCTGAGATTTCAACAGCTTCTTTCCCTGCTATAGGATGTAGTAGGAAAAATGCCTCCAACTTTCTCACCCAAGTTCTTGCATTAGATGACCCATAAAAGGTAGACAACATAAATCTATTGCCTTTGATTTCTTTTCTGCTGCATGGTCTCTTCTCTTCCTTCAGCTGGATGAAATGAGGAAAATCTAGAGTCTCCCTGAAGGCTCTAGGTTGAGATCTATACTCAACAAGGTATTTACTGAGAATATGATGATCCAAGTATTTTCCATGCTCGATATATTCTTCTTGATGAGAATAGGAAGTGCATGGTACTTCCTCTTCTTTTTCTTCAATCTTCTTGACCTCCTTAAAGGTGGATGCATTTCCTCTGGATCTAAAAATAGATGAGAATAAACTCATCTTTTTCACCGTTCCGGTATTCTTGGGCTTAGACTCACAGGGACCATTGGATCCCTCATACATGGGAAAAGGTGTCCTCCTAGTGGTACGCTGCAACTCTGAGCTCTGCGTTCTAGATCCTCCATTGTTCCATTTGCTTTCATCCTGCCTGAGCTGACAGTAATATTTGAAAGGAAAAGCTGCTTTGAAGTCTTCCCCCTTGGACTTCCATTCTTTGAAATAATCTCCAAAGGGTAAATGATCATGCTGCCTCTCTCTCTCCCTCGGTACTGGAGGTAAGAATGTAGGCATTGTGATAATGTCCATAGGCTGAGCCAAAACTATGCTTTGATACCACTGTAATATCCCATTTTGGGGATATCTTTAGAACATGGAAATCCCGCTCAAAAGCTCTGATACCACTGTAATTTCTTGTTTCGGGGATATCTCTAAAATATGGAAAACTCCAACCAGTGATTGACTGGGAGGGCATTTACTGGATATTTCATTTCTGAAAAGAGGACAAGATCCGGAGGCTACCTGGCCCTTTCCAGACTCTTTCTATAGAGCTACTTGAAGAATCCCACTCAAAAATGACTTGCAACAATATGCAAACGCATATATGAGCACACCGTGAAGAGACATCGTTTTAAAATGAGTTGTGAGACAAGAAGATGAATGCATATAGCCAAGAATAATGTATAGTAGCAAAAGAGTGTACAAGTCTTGAGGAAACAACCTCTCAAGAAAAGAAATCCAAGCCTCAACAACACATGTACATGAGCATGAAGAACACTGCTATTTCTGCATAAACCCAGGCTATGAAAAACACAATCTATGATAGAATGCTGCTCCAAAATGATGTCAACACATGGATATGACAATATATGGCCCAAATACGATAGGGGAGCAAATCTCTAACCCTCAGAAACAAAAATACATCATTCCTCCAAGGGATTGGCTGAAATACACAAAATGGCAAAAATGTCGGAGTTGTTGGGAAGCTACTGCAACTCAAATCTGGAACTCAATAGAGAAGGCTGAAGATGATAAGCAATATGAAGTATACCTCCTCCAATAGATCTCCAAAGTGGAAGGCTGATCCTTACACTTGAGATCTCACCTCCAAATCAATCCGCAAACCCTCACAACAGCTACACCATGAAAATAACGCAGTAACTAAGAGGGACTGCACAGTAGAGGAATAGAACCCTTTGGCCAAGTGCAAAGATCTACAAATCAGCTCCAAAGTCTTCCAATCTGGTCCTCCAAAGGGAAGAAAGACTTTCCCTCTAAAAAACAAGAGAAGGAAGAGGTGTTGTAAAGTCACCACGGCAACACCCTACAACATAGTATTATGTTGTTGCAGCAATAACACTGTCCTGGAGGATGATGCTGAAAAAATAACCTTGCCCGAGCAGGCACTCGAAGTCCCCCGGGGCTAAGGGTGAGATCTTCGCACGGAGACACTCGGTGCACTAAACAGTGCTGCAGACAGGCTAAACAGCCAGTGTGCTAAAGAAGACAAATGTCTCACTCAACAATCAACAACTCAAGAATCAATGAAATGAGGAGGCTCCTCCATCTTTTATAGCGTTGGTTTCCCTCCAAAACTCAACGCAGTCTCTCTCTCTCCTCCACATCCTCATCCTTATCCACATTCTCATCCTTATATGCATAGAGCTTGCAGAAGCTTCTAGAGTGTACATAGGCCCCCTCCTCAACGTGGTGTTAGGCCCCCCTTGACTCCCACTTAAGTCACAACGTCGTGCTACTAGGTGGATGTCTTATTTCACTTAAGTGAGTTAGACCCTCTTCACTCACTTTTTTATTTATTTACAAACTATAGACGGCAAACTAAACAAAATAGAATATTCCAATTAGCTGTCGCTAATTAGGAATATTACACCATAATACCTCCCAGGTTACTTCTAATTACTTGCTAGTATGTCTTCTTTACTGTCACAAGTTTAAGAGGGATTACTTTTCCTCACTTTGTGCCACTATTAGCGCACCCCTTACAGTCTATATTGATAAGAATTTGTTCTTGTATATATATGTCTGAAAGGATAAAACCATTGTGGTTTCAGATACAACCTTGGTTTGTATAGGTTTTGGATTATAAATACTCTCTTGCCATTAAAAAAAAAAATGACTTTCTCATCCTCTCTATTGCTCGAACATCAGGTATATTCAGGATTTGCAATTAATATTTTTTATATGTAACTGCTATGCCCAACTAAAATTGGTTCTAGTTGTGAAGAGTTAAATTCTTTAGATGAACTTCTTTCTTAATACTTACTTTCTTGTAATAGATGTTTCGGAATTGAATCTCAGGTTTCATGTGATCATTTGAATATGAGTACCCCCAATTCAGTTCTAAACATTGTGGGGGTTTGTGCCCGGAAAATTCTTGGTAGGTTTCGCCTGAGGGACATTGCATCTTCTTATAAACCATTGTTGTTGTGTTTCATATTTCATGTTTTGATGCTTCTATTAAAACACCCATTTATTAAAAAAATTAAGTAATATTGGTTTATTTTGTTTTAGAAGTTTATTTCCTATCTCATTAATATTAACTGTGATGCTACTCAAATGTATAATGCATTTTATTCATTTTTTAATGGTCAGGGTTTATGTGTGACTAATTTGAGTAATATATTATGGAACATATTGTATATATTGCAATGAATAATTTTTACTCACTTGTACAAACTCCTAAGTGAATATTTTATGTTTGCTTGGTTTACAACACCATTGATTCATAAACAAATTTCCAAACTATGTTTTGGGTTTTTATTGATTCCCTATTTATTTTAAAAAAAAGGCCACTTCAAAATGAAAAATTCATTTTTTTAAAATTCAATTTAGTTTGCTTTAATTCTGGGTAAACCCAAGCTGTGAGCACCGTCGACATAACTTGGGAACTAACCATGATGCCATACAAAACTATTTCATGCCTTACTGTGCCAAGACAAAGATGTGAAGTGTTTCCTGGCATGACATGGTAGGCTTCCGGGCTCAAAAGTTTTCTGATAAAGAATGTTAACATCCGTCGCTATAAAAGGAGATCGAGAGGTGGGCCCAAACAGTTAGGAATAGGATATGAGAATGTGTAATTTGAAATGAAATGATACTTTAATGTTTTACTAGACTAAAACTATTCTATTGTACTATGAGTTTGTTGTTTTTTGTCTTTTACTTTTCAATCATTTTCTTATTCAAATTGATGATGAGTTGGCACAACCTTCCAAAAATCCCATCGATGAAAAGAAAATGGCAAGAAATTGATGCTAACATATTTCCTTTCTGTGATGTCTTTGAATGCATCACATTGCAAAATGAAATGTTTTTCTGATTCCACTACCCCAAACGTGCAAAATGTACACACTCGCTCTTCCCAAGCTTCTTTATGCCTTTTCCACTGTCCTGTTTCACACCGAAGTTGATGCGAGTTGGTTCTTAACTGAGCAATAAGAAAATTTTCCCTCCAAGGAATGTTAAATCCAATGTAATCTTTTTGTTGGAGATCATACGTAGGGTTGAATTCTTCAATGTAGTACTTCTTCTTTCTACCCAACTCTTTTCCCCATACCTGTTTCCAAAAATTCTTCATAAAAAAATCCTTTAGCTCCTTGCTATTTGTGAGACAAGAATTGAGTTAGATATTCCATTTTTGCATCCATGTGTAGTTTTGTCTCATCCATGTTTTCTTTCTTTCAGTCATGCCTTCTTTGAATATAACATTAGGCCATCTACATACTCCCATTTTCTCAATACTTTTTAGATATCTTATGAGCCGCACCATAACAATTTCTTTCATGGGAATCGCTCTTGTTTCACTTAACATTATCTCATAAGGTACCAAAATTTTTATTTTTAACTTGCTCATGATCAAGTGTTTTTGTATTTTATCAATTTAATTCCATTGTGAGACAGGGGTGCTGCTAGCCCACAATTCACACCCATATAGCATCATTAGAAAAACTAGGAGTCTAGAAAGCACTTTAAACATTTTCCAATCCCATAAATCTGTCTCTCTACATATGTTTTGAAGAGCATATAATGCTTTCCACCCTTCTAAGATTCTCTTCTTTTTGTAGTTCTCTCAATTAAGTTTGTTGTTGAAATAAATCTCGAGGTCTTTGTACTCACTTACTTATTCAAGAATGTTTCCTTCTGATCGAGGTGGCTCGAGACGCCCTGAGGAGACTAAGAGGGCTCATAATGGTAAAAATTTAAAGTAGTTGGAGTTCTCTCGAATCAAGTTCACACTGAAGTGCTTATCGTCCTGATTCTTATGGTGTGAACTGATATCCAATCCAAACTCATATGGAGAAGTTAGAGCGAGTCAAAGTTGTGGTCAAAGTTGGGTAGTAGGCCAGGTTTAAATTTCCTACAATTTTACCGTCAACCGATAGGGCACCCAACACCCGAAAAGCATGTGAATTTGTTGGGTACTTAATTTTCCTAATAACCTTCAGTTTCGAGAATTTTAAAAAATATGATATTGTTTTAAGAAAAATAAAAAAATATATAAAAATGGGTGGCAGGCCACCAACCCCGCCACCTCCTCAACTACATGCCATATATATATTTAAACCAAACTTGAATTAGGGGTGGCAGGCTGCTACCCCGCCACCTCCTCAACTATATGCCATATATATATTTAAACCAAACTTAAATTTGGGGTGTTAGGATGCCAACCCTGCTACCTGTGTCAACATTTCCATATTATAAATCGGGTGGCGGGTCATGACCCCCGCCACATCCCACGACAAGTCCCATTTAAAATTTCGTAACATATATATGCATAATATGGTGGTGTGTGGGCCACCGCTGGCAGACCAGACCCCACTCAACACAATGTGCCATCATATGCCGGGACCAACGGGGCTCGAACTTGCCCAGCCCATGTGGTCGGCCCCCATCAGGCCATCTCACAACCATCAAATGGTGGATACAATTTTACCACGTACCATAATAACTCAAATGGTTATGTGCTATGTTAAGAACGTGCTCAACCAAAAATAGGAGAGGCAAGATTGATCCCCCGACCTCTCCTCACTGAATTTCATTTTTTAACCAATACACCATAACCACTTATGTGGTAAAATCCACTACCCAGAACCTATTTAACTCGTAGTCACAGTTGTGCCCAGGCATAGGACCAACGCACTTTTCAAATTTTATTATTTATTTTTATCGCAGGACCATTGACGGGCGAACCTTGTCCAGAGAATAATGAGGAGCATCGAAAATATTTTTTGAGGCCCAAAAATTACCAACGTCAAAATTTAACAAATTTTATGTTTATGTTACACCTTTCGGTGACATGGAATCAATGGAAATGTCCGTTTCAGCAACAGAGCTTCCCATTTGTCAGCTATTTTCCAGATTGGAGTGACGGTGTCAGATTCCCATGTGTGGATAGTCGATTTTGTGCCTCTCGATCCCATGAATTTGATGGTGCAACAAGATTTATCAGTTGAGCATCCACCTCTTCAGCCAAATCCAGGGGTTGAGGTATATGAAAAATTGAACTCATGTGCTTCTTTTATCATTTGTTGTGAGATGTAATATGTTTTTTATATCTCTGCTTGATGTATGTTGTAGGATCTGTGTTTCTACTTCATGTGACATGTAATTGTCGTAGATTATTATGTTTGATTGACATCCCTATGTAACCTTGGTGAAGGTAACCACATCGTTACCTTGTGTAAGATTATGCCATGCTGATAGGAGGCCTATTGTGAGTGAGAGTTTTTGTAGAGGAATGTCTCGTGGAGAGACAATCCACTCATGTTGAGGGAATATATCCTTGTATGATGGAAAACCTAGTCCATGTACATCATCACCATTTCTAGAAATATATGAAGCGACCTACCCTATATTAACACCAGGCTTGGAGAGGTAGCCCACATTGGGTGAACTCCGTTACCAATGTATCGTGTTCTTATGTTGCTAATTTTTGTCTTGTTTCCTATTTCTTAAAGCATGCATATGTGTTATTTTAATGGTATTTTCAGTGCAATTCTAAACACATCACAAAAGTAAAAGATGATGGGTAAATCCGGTAGTTGATGGACCTGGATCAAGATGGTATCAGAGAAGTCTTCTCATTGATGTGAATTGTGAGTGTGAATAATGATTGAACCTACAACAATGGAGAATGAAAAATAAATGTATGAGGCCATGCTCAGGATGTCCAAATTGGTGGACATAGTGTATGACACTTATGAGAAGGGAATAGAGGAAGAGGAGAAAGAAATATAAGAGAATGATGCTTCATCCACATATTCCAGTGCTTATAAATCTTCTTCATCACCTTCATCGTATTCTCATTATTCGAATGAGGAGATCAACCAGAGTTTTGAAAAAGAGAATTCTAAACTATGGAGGCTACTACAAGAAGAGAAAAAGGAGAAACGGATATTGCAGCTTCAGTTGCGAGCCACGAGAGAGGCTTTGGAGGAATTGAAGTGAAACAAGGGCTCAGAGAAGCCCTCATCATCTCTTTCATAATCGACGATTGAGGTAAACAATGCTGATCACTCTTAAATTTCATCTTCACATGGTATTATTTCTGTTGGAAACATGGATATACCCATTGCAGGAACTGGCATGAGACTCCTTTCCAAAATGGGGTATAAAGGAGGAGGACTTGGTGTTAATGGCCAAGGAAAAACTCAGCCATTGGAGGTTGTGCAGAGACCTCGATTCATAGGTTTGCGATACACTGAAGGACAATGCTCGAAGGTGTCAAAAGCTTCCAATATATGGTTGAAACCATTAGGGAAAGAGAATGTTTGGAACACTTCACCATCATCCTATGAAAATGCACATTGCAGAGAAAGAGGTGAGGCAAGCTCTTATCACCATGATGGAACCATAGACCAACAAGAAATGTATAGAAAATCTCATTATTCTAATGTTCATTTTTATTACAAGTATGTTTCTAATAATGAACATAAATAATGGCATCCAAAAACATGTAGTTTTATGGATTACATAACCATGTATTTGTTGAGTGCTCAAAGAGAATGGTAACACAAAAGAGAATGAGGCGTGAAAGGCCTTCTCCGCAGCAGGAAAAGAATAAGTTAAAGAAAGTCTGGAGGAAGAAGACTTATTACAGTCATTGTGACAAAATTGTCCGTAAAAGAGCCACGTGTTAGAGGCTCAATCTAGATCATCATCTTAAGGACATGTCAATGTAGGATCCAGTTGAAACAATTGTTTGATAAGCGAATGCGCCACATAGAGATGACCCATTAACTTTAATAAGTGAGAGATGTTTTTTTTAGGTGCAATAGTGTGTCATTTCATTACTTTGTAAATCATGTGTTGCAATCTAAAACGTAAACATGAGGCTGCGTTTTCCATCACTTTTGAAGCAGCAATGATGTTTTGGCCTTGTATTGATAGTTAGGGTATTGATTCCATTTTACTGTAAACTTGACCACAGAGTATGAGTTATAAAATCGTGGCAGGTATGGGATGCTTGGGTCATAGTTGGTCATGTAATTAAGCATGTGATTGGTAGGAATAATATACTATAGGTTTGCAGAGGATGCAGGTGTCGGCTCATCGCTTATGGTTCCGAAGAACAAAGGTGAAGGTGAATGAAGGGTGACCTTTCAGGACACTTGTGGTGGAGACAAGGTATAAAGTAGTTGTAGATTATTTTCATGCTTTTGGTGGAAAAATATCTCCTCAGTGGGGAGGATTGATCCAGGTGGCTCCAAACGTGCTCAAGAGACCAAGAGGGCTCATAAATTGTCAAAATTCAAAGTGGTCAGATTTCTCTTGAATCAGGCTTAGATTGAAGTGCTCGTCACCTTGATTCCAATGGTGTGAAGAGATCTCCAATCCAAGACCATCTGGATAAGTTAGAGAGAGTCAAATTTTCATTCAAAGTTGGGCAATGGGCCAGGTTTAAATGACCTACAATTTCATTGTCAACAGGCAAGGAACCCAACACCCAAGAAGCAGGTGAATTTGGTGGGTACTTGATTTTCCTAATAACCTCTGGTTTCGAGAATTTTTAAAAATATGATATTGTTTTAAGAAAAAATATACCGCTACCCCCTCAACTATATGCCATATATATATTTAAGCCAAAATTAAATTTGGGGTGGCAGGCTGCCACCCCCGCTACCCTGGTCAACATTTCCATATTATAAATCGGGTGGTGGGTCGTGATCCCCGCCACACCCCACAACAAGTCCCATTCAAAACTGCGTAACACATATATGCATAATATGGTGGTGGGTGGGCCACGACTGGTGGACCCGCCTCCACTCAACACAACGTGCCATCATATGTCGAGACTAGCGGGGCTCGAACCTGCCCGGCCCCCATCGGGCAGTCTCATAACCATCGAACGATGGATCAGATGTTACCACGTACCATAATAACTCAAACGATTATGTGTTATGTTAAAAATTTTCCCAACCAAAAATAGGAGAGGTGGGATTTGATCCCCTAACCTCTCCTCAAAGAATTTCATTTTTTAACCAATACACCATAACCACTTATGTGGTAAAATCTACTGCCCATAACCTATTTAAATCACAGTCGCAGTTGTGCCAAGGCAGAGGAATGATGCAATTTTCAACGTTTATTATTATTTTTTATTGCAAGATTTCAAAATCATGAGCGGCCGAAAGGGCAGAACCTTGTCGAGAGGATAATGAGGATCATCAGAAATATTCCTTGAGGCCCAGAACTTGCCAGAGTCAAAATTTGACAAATGTTATGTTGATTGTACACCTGTCAGCGACAGGAACTCAATGGTGATGTTTGTTTCAGTTGAAGATCTTCCCATTTTTCGGCCATTTTCTATATTGGAGTGACAGTGTCAGATTCCCAAGTGTGGACATTCGATTTTATGCCTCTGGACCCCACAAATTTGACGGTGCAACTAGATTCAACAGTTGAGCATCCACTTCTTCAGCAAACTTCAGGGGTTGAGGTGTAGGTAATATTGAATTCATGTGCTTCTTTTATCATTTTCTATGAGATGTAATATGCTGTTTAGATCCCTACTTTATGTATGTTGCAGGATCTATGTTTCTACTTCATGTGAGATGTATTAGCCATGGATTGTTATGTTTCATTGAGTTCCCTATGTAAACTTCTTGAATGGAACCTCATCGTCACCTTGTGTAAGATTATGTCATGTTGATAGGAGGCCTATTGTGAGTGAGATTTTTTGTAGTGGGATGTCTCGTGGAGAGCCAAGCCACTCATGTTGAGGGCATATATCCTTGTATGATGGAAAACCTAGTCCATGTACATCATCACCATTTCCAGCACTATATGAAGCAGCTTACCCTATCTTGACACCCGGTGTTACATGTCATTTTGTCACCATGAAATTTTAATGTCATTATGGGTCTATCACCATCCATATCATGTTCCCTTAGAAGTAAAAAATATTCATGTTCCTGAACCAAGCCTTGGAAATTGGAGAAAAGCTCTTTAAAACCTTTAAAACATTACCTATGCGCTTTTTGTGACCATTACCTGTGCATGCACTGATACTTATTCTATTAGCTGTGTTGATCACTACTCTGCTTGCCACTAAAACCTACGCACCCTCATAAAAAGGAACTAAATATATAAAGGTAACTTCTAGAAGCATATTTGGTCAATTAATCTCCCAACTCGAAGCCTCTAAAGTTGCGATAGTTTGAGCTTTATCCCTCTACTCATGGAGCTATCCCTTGGCTAAAGGAACCAAAATTCCTTCATGGGAGGAACTCATCCCTCTCTTAATGGACCTAAAAATACCTCAATATCTCTATAAATTGAGCTGAAGTTTCACGTTAAAGGGTAGATACTAACTTGTATAGACTCTAAGTTGGAGAGAGTTCATAGAATTCATAGATTCTGAACTAGTGAGTTGGTGTTTTCACATTGAATATTACACCTTTGTGTACATAACTTCTTGTTGGTGATTATAGAGAGAAAGACTTATCAGATTGAAGGAAACAATTGCACAAACACATGGGAGAGGTCTATACAAAATCAAGGCTCAGGTTGTAATATTTCTCTTTTTAATTTCTGATAATCAATATGGATCTATTTTTCTCGTTTTCTTGTTTATGAATTCATGGAAATGATGTCAATACTGAGACTCTTTGATGACTAATTTAAAATAGTTTTTATGATTATTTTATATATTATAGGTGCTTTGATCTTTTACATTGTTTGTGATTGCAAGTTCTTCTCAACATTGAAGGATTGGAGTGAAAGGAAAAAGACTACACTGAACGTCTCGATTGAAAGGTAGGAGAATATCCTCCTTATTTCAAAGTTGTAATAATATAAAATACAAATAGTTTAGAGAAAGATGCATTCAATGGATCTTTGTTTCTAGTTACTTGTTGGAGTACTAGGGAGATCGCTCTTGTCCAAAAAAGGGATTAATCCACAAAACAAATTGGCAATCATACTGGGGAAGACACGTTTAGTTTTCTTTGGTTCTTTTTGGTTTGACATTCTAGCTTTCTTGGTTTTATTTCTCTGAGTGTGGTTGGGTATATATCCTTTTAGATTCTTTGAGATAGAAAATATTAAATTTATTTTTTCCAAATTTTCTTTTCCCTGCACGGTTTTCTGTGGAAAATAGAGTGACAAAGTGCACAACTTACCAGTATACTTTAGTGCCAGAGTAAGAAGTTATCTAATGGATGAGTACCTTGTTATAGGATAAAATGTCTCCTCATAGTCAATTCCCTCAACTTGAGAGTACCACTTGGGCACAAATCTGACCGTATACTTCTCTATGCTTTCGTCTTCTACCTGCTTCACCTTTAAGATCCATCTCGAACCCACTATTTATTTATATACTGCTCTTGGGACCATTTTCCAAGTATTTTTCTTTACAATGGATTCATATTCCTCCACCATTGCATCAAATGATACATGTTTCTCTATTTCTTCCTCAAAATAGGATGGTTCAGTCTCTATAAGCTCAGTCATAAGAGCCATGTAGCCAGTGTACCTCTCAGGTGCCCTTTTTTTCTTGTGAAAATTTGAAGGATCTCCCACATTCTCTAGGCTCGCATACTGCACAAGTATATCAACTTCCCTGGTTCTTTTTCTACCTTCTCTCGATGATTTTGCTTGAGTGAATGTCTCCACTCTCTGCTTCTCAATTTGTGGTTGCTCCACAACTTCCTGAGGCTCCTCCTTTGGAACTAAAATATCCTCTTATGCTGGGATCTAAATCTCCCTCTCAAGAGAGAACCACATTGCATTCTCCTCATCCAAATTTATACCCCTTCGCACAACTATCATTCTGAGGGATGACAAGTACACATGGTACTTGTGGGGAGTTTTTCTGTAACCTATAAATACCCCCAATTTGGCATTTGAATCAAGCTTATTCATTGCTTCTTTAGAGACATGGCAGTAAACAGAGGCTCCAAAAATCCTGAAGTGTGCCATATCTGACTTTCTCCCTGAGAAATCCTTCTTAGGTGTAACCATGCAAAGAATATGATGATGACTCTAGTTCTAAAAATATACTATTGTATTTTATGCCTCATCCCAAAAATGTAGAGGTAGGTCTTGCTCATGAAACATCACCCTCACTCCTCTCACAATGCTACAATTCTTTCTCTTAGTCACCTCATTCTGATGTGGGTTGTTGGGTGCTATCAACTCTTGTCGAATGCCTTCTTTCACACATAAATTTTTAAATTTATTCGACACATAATCACCTCCATTATCACTCATGAGAGACTTCAAATTCTTGTTGGTTTCTTTCTTAACCATTGCCTTAAATTCTATGAAAATTACAAAATATTTGTGTCGAGTAATGGAGGCTATCGAGAAAGGTCCATAGAAATTAGAGTGGATCCTTTCTACTAATGCATGTGCTTTGATTTCCCAATCATGGAATTTTGAATTTTGTGTACTTCCCCAACGTACATCCCTTGCATACATCATGTTGCTCAAGTGCTCCTTTAGGGAGTCTAGTGGTTATTTGATGTATAATATTCAAGGTTCCATGATGCAAATGGCCAAGTATTTTGTGCCAAAATTCATCGACATCATGACCTTGCACTTTCTCTGCCTAATGCATCACAATATTCCACATCTAGCTTATACAAGTTCTTCACACAAACCCCAATCTGCTTCACCTATTCCATGGTTATGTGTCTCAAGAATTCTTTTCCTTTGTTGAAGATCAAATCATAACCACGATCTTCCAAAACTACAACAAATATGATATTTTTCTTTAGGCATAGAGCAAAAATGACATCCTTGAGCTTGAGAGGGGAGCCTGAATCCTTCTAAAATGTGACTCTACCAATACTAGTCATGTTGTACCTTCCTTCATTCCCTAGCTTGATGTGAATCTGGAGATATTTCTCCTCTTGGTCACTAAAAAAATCTCAACACCACGTCACGTGGAATAATGCACCTTAGCCAAGTACCACACACTTCCCATGACTACGCTAGAAATGCATGCGATATGGGTAAATTCAAGCTCAAGTTGTGAAGCCATGGATTCACGTGCTGCTCCTACTATGGTCTTCTTGCTTGCCTTTTTGTATGGAAACTTTGTGGCATAGTGCCTATATTCATGGCAATGGAAGAATTTAATTTTTGACAAATCTTTCTTCTTCCTCGCTTGGATGGATTCTAGTTTGGTTTGAGATTTCTTCCCTTTTCCATTCTTTCCCTTTCCAACCAATGCAATTTTTTCTTCAACTTTCCCTTGGATGAGGTCCCATCTATGGTATTTCTCCTTATTTCCTCTTGTACCAAATTGGACCATAAGTGTTCCCAATTCGGTAGTTTCTCTCTCTCATTCAGTAAATCTTGATAGCTACACCAAATCTTGGGAATTCCCATAAGGGTCAGGCTTCCCAAGTCATTATATGAAACAGTAACACCAAATCCTTCAAGTTCATCATGAACTTGTGTGAATCTACTCAGATACTGCGAGATAGAGTCATTCTTCTACATCTTGATATTTCAAAGTTTATCCTTGAGCACCAGCTTCCTGTGGTCACTACTATTCTGGAACAAATCTATCTTTCCTTACCACATTGCATAAGAATTTTGTTTCCCATGGATATTAGTGACAATTTCATCCCGTACTCCCTTCAATATTATTCTGCACACCTTGGATACATCTTTCTTCCACTGAGCAAGGTTCTGGGCATCATATTCCACTGGTTTTGCAACATCTCTCTTGATGTATTCTAGCAATCCATTCTTATCGAATACCTCCTCCATGCGATCCTTCCATGCAATGATATTAGAGTTTCCTTCCAAGGCATAGTCTAGCCTCAAACCATTGAAAGTCATCTTCTTAGCTCTTAAGAGATGCTGATACACTAAACTTCAATTTAGAACCTCCTGAGAAACAAATTTGAAATTCCTGTTGTTATGTGAATCCTGCTATGATACCATGTACAAATTATGGTGTATATTTGCAACTAGTCATGAAGTTTTTTCAAAATCACAAGACAAAAACCAACTCTAGTGCTATGGAGAAGTTAATTCACAATTTACAAAAAACAAATTCAGACATGCAATAAGAAATAAAACACATGCACACAATTTTTTTTCCTAGGGAAAGAAATATGCTAAAAACCCCAATGCCTTATTTATATTAATATGATGAATAGAGATGTATTACAATTGCTTTTCTCAATTGAGAATGACCTGCAAGTGAATAACCTATCTCTCTTCTCACTCAGAATCTTTGAACCAAACTTAGTCAATTTTTTCCTCTACTTGAGCCCCTATTTCTTGGTGCAATTCCTTGAGAAATTAGGCCCCTATTATTTAGGAAAATTTCCAAAATGTATTGTGAAATTCCTAAGGTTGATCAACTGACTGCATGCAACACTTGTACACTCAAGACTAGTCTACAACTAATGCATTGCCTTGAGATCTCCACCACAACTATGGAAATTGAATTCTTTGAATGCACTAGCTATTTTGGGTTGATTGATCAATTAACTTGATGACCACTAAGCTTGAATGAAGTCCCACTGCACAACTGAACTTCAACTAGGTCCTCCAATAGTTAGAACTAGTTTAACTGAAAATAACTTGAGATAGCTGAATTTGATTGCTAAAAAATAGCAATCAAACATGCTTAATTGAACTCTAACTTTTCCAAATAAAATCTACTGAGTAAACTTGGTGACGAAAGCCATGTCATACACGTTAACTGCATCCAAGTTGTATGTTGATGTGGAAATCCAAATTTTCTCAATTTTATCAAGGAAAAATCAAATTGAGAATTTCTTGCTGCATTTTTCAACGATCCTTGAAGTGAATTTAATCCATGTTGATGATGACAATTAGGAGTTCCAACATAACAATGTGCTAACCAACAGATAGAAGTAGCGCTCAAAATAAATAAAATAGTTAAAAACTCATATTAAAACATATTCGATGAAGAGCCTGAAAATTACTCCAACTATGTTACTACCTATCCATGTTCATCGAAAGTGCCTCCATCTCTCCTCTCATGAAGCACACCTCTGTTTTTGACCTCCATCGCCTTAAATCGCATCAGTTGTTGTCGGCCTCCATCACCCTACTTCCTAAAGAACCCATCAATAGCGTAAAGATAGATGCCTAATCCTTTACCTTTACCTTTTTTACAAGTGCCTTGTATTGAAAATTTTAAGGAAAAATTAAATTTTAAGACACAATATTTCTTTTGTCTTAAAAGCCCCCTCTGTGTAGTAGTGTTGAATGCAATGATAGACAAATTGTCTCTAATTGTATCAATAGAGATCGAAGGGACAAAAGAGGAATTGATGTCCGAAAAATCTTGCGAGGAAAAATTGTCACGTTCTTAAGGGTTGGCTACCCTCACAAAACGAAGAGCCCAACGAATTATTGTCTTTATATAAGATAATATGAATGACAAGTGAAATGAAAACCTTGATAGAGGCACAAGAGAGTAGTAGCCTGCAAGCTTGCGGACTTAGAGTGCACTATTAGAGTCAATTTTGCAGTTGCTAGATAATATTTTTTTAAATTGATATGTTTTTGTCTTAATTGTTAATTGTCTTAAATGAGTTTCATCCTAAGTGGTTGATGTCTTAAATATAAATTTTTGTCTTAAAATATTTTTGTCTTTGTCTTAAATATATAGCTGTCTTAAAATAATTGTCTTAATATGTTTATGTCTTAAATATAAAGTTTTGTCTTAAAATATTTGTGTCTCAAACTATTTTTGTTTTAAATTGTTTGTCTTAAATAATTTTGTCTTAAAATAGTTGTATCAAATTGTTTTTGTCTTAAATTTAAAGTTGTCTTAAAATATTTTTATCTTAAATATAAAAATTTTGTCTTAAAATATTTTTGTCTCACACTATTTTTTATCTTAAATTTTATATTTAAAACAATTCAATTAATATTAAATTTTAATGTAAAGTATCTAAAATAAAAAGAGACTTAAAAGTGAGTTTAAATGTGTGAGAGCAAAAAAATAAGTAGTCCACATGAAACTATAGTTAATGCCAATTGAATAATTGCTGAAGTGTTAATAGATATAAGCATTGGTATATGGAAACTTTGGGTTACGCTTGTACAGTACATGTAAATATGCGGTATGCGATATATATATTTTGTTAATATTACCTCTTAGACTAGTGGAATGTATACTTGAATATTGTTATAACAACTCCATTAATAATGTTGTGTTCAAAGTCGAATTTTGATTATGAATTAGACTGTATAGAGTTCAATACTGACTTGAACGCCCATGGGGATTTGCGTAATTTCAGCTTGTGATAAATTTGTGATAATTTTTTTATGTTATAATTTGACTATGGATGGATATTACATCAGAACTCTAAACCATATATGCTCGAATTTGAAAAAGAAAATGTGAATCAGTTACATTGACAGAAACTAACACATCAATGAGATACTATACCTTTCATTTTCAGAATAGTGCTTTTTTTCAGATGTACAGAACATGCTTCCCAATGTATTTGAACCTTCATTACAAAGATCAATACAGTTGACGGACAACAAATCATTTAAAGTCTCGCTATATGAAGACTGTTTTATCAGAATGTTTTAATTGGACTTATTTGAACTAGTTAGCAAAAATGAATGTTTGAGAGTGAGGCTTTATGTGCAGACAAGACTTATGAGAGTGAGACTTTATCTGCAGACAAGACTCTTGATATTAAAATTTGACCCATACCATTGAACCATAAATTCAACTCATGTATATTTGGTAGCCTGACATGTCTGTCTGTCGGTCCAGTGAGGAGCAGTAGGTGCGAGTAAAAGTAAAGTGAATGTGGGATGCACATGTCATGTAACTGTAAAAAGAAATCGTTTATTTTGTTCAGCGTGCTGTCCTTCACTAACCCCCTCCTTTCTCCTTTCAGAGTTGTTGAAACGGTGGACAAACACAGGGATGTTTTGAACTCTTTTTGAGATTTATTTGGATAAAGTGGTTTGGTTGAATTTATATTTATTTTGAAATAATTTTGTTCAGGTATAAAATGAAATATATATAAAACTTTTGGACAATGATCTATGTTTAGGTATATTAGGTAGCCTGACATGTCTGTCTGTCGGTCCAGTGATGAGCAGTAGGTGCGAGTAAAAGTAAAGTGAATGTTGGATGCACATGTCATGTAACTGTAAAAATAAATCATTTATTTTGTTCAGCGTGCTATCCTTCACTAACCCCCTCCTTTCTCCTTTCAGAGTTCTTGAAACGGTGGACAAACACACGGATGTTTTGAACTCTTTTGCGATTTATTTAGATAAAGTGGTTTTTGTTGAATTTATATTTATTTCGAAATAATTTTGTTCAGGTATAAAATGAAATATATATAAAACTTTCGGACAATGATCTATGTTTGGGTATTGGTACGATATTCTCCAACATTAATACATCATATTTGAGATTTATTTAGATAAAGTGGTTTTGTTGAATTTATATTTATTTTGAAATAATTTTGTTCAGGTATAAAATGAAATATATAGAAAACTTTTGGACAATGACTTATGTTCAGGTATTGGTATGATGTTCTTCAACATTAATACATCCTATTTTATTGTTAATTTTGTGTTGCTAAGTTAGATGTGCATTTTAAAATAAATTTGTTTATGTATATAGAAGTGGAGAAATATTACAAAAATTATTTTGATATTTCAAATTAATATCTTGTATTTTAGCATTTTGTTCATATGTTTTTGTATTAAAAATAATTGCTTTTAATAATTTTTTGTTATAAAATAAAAATATATATATTTTAAGTAATTTTAAATTAGTATATATTTAAAATATTTTTATTTAAATAAAACAATATATTATAGATAAATGTCTTTCAGGATTAATCACATTATTAAGATTTGCATGAATTACATTAGTTGGTTGGTATGTCGATCAAATTCTAATGATGTGATTAATCCAAAAAAATATTTATCTATCTTATAGATCATAAGATTTTATCTAAAAATAATATATTTTTAAAATATTTATATATTGAACCACACCTCTATCCAAAACCTTATTGACAAAATACCAAAATAATTTTTTAAATAGCAATATAGTAATAATTTGTTTATGTTCTATTATTTACTAATTCTCTCTCTTATATATATATATATATATATATATATATATATATATATATATATATATATATATATATATATATATTATTAATTAATATTTTTCTATTAAATTTAAATATATATTTTTAAAATTATTTTATTTAAATATATGTAAAATGAAATAAATATTAAAGAATACTATAATTTATTTTTTAAATATTAAATTATATTATCATATATTAATATATTATATTTTAATAGTGTTTAGGGTATGAGGTTTAAGGTTGCTAAGGGAAACATCCATAGGTACTTAGAGGAGATCAACCTAGTTGTAGATTCAAAAGCATATATATATATATATATATATATATATATATATATATATATATATATATATATATATATATATATATATATATATATATATATATTATATATATATATACACTTTGTACAATGATTTAAACTTTTAACATTTTAATGATATTCTCAAACATTTATATATCTTTTCAGCAATGAATAAGTTATATCTTATGTACCATTGGAATAAGATTATCATAATTTATGTCTTATCTTTATAGATGTGTACTTGGTATTTCACAATTTATTAATAGTTTTTGAGCATATAGTTTTCAAATGTTAAAGGAAACTTGTAGGCAGTAGGAAATGTTCATCACTTTAGGAAGGCATTGGCTACTAACTGTATAGGGAGGTTAATATTTAATAATGGATTGTTGAGTTAGTTTTTCCTAAAATCCCTTGGCAAAACCCTTCCTCGATGCATAATTATGGAATTGGTTAGAGTTCATCCCTAGCCATCCATGTATGTTACTCTTATCCCTCCTTAGCAACTTGGCCTTGCATGCTTGGCTCTTCTCATGCAAAAGTTTGACCATGTTCGCTTACTAAAGTGGTGGCAATAACTTTCTGTGTAACTTCTCTTTGTGGATACAAGTTTATCATGGTGGTGACTCCTATAATGGCATTTGAATCCACCTTCCTTACTGATTTGGTGTCAATATAAATGTATCACATGCATATTCCATGGGAGAAAGCCTCCCTTTTCCCATGAAGAGAAATACGGGCAAGGATTATTATAGAGATATTCTGCAAAATTCTCCTAATTGTCTTTTGGTTCAAGAGGTTCCTAGTACCACTATTCCATTAGGGAAATATGTTGCCTCTCATGTAGCTCATTATGGCACAAATACACTAGTATGTCATTTCAATGGCCTTTGGTAGCACTTCGTTGATTTATATTACTACATTTAATATTACTATCAATTTGAGATAAAATAAAAAGATTTTATTTACCCTATGCAAAGGGGTTTTTCATTGTGGTTTTTGCCTAATTAGGGATTTGATATTAAAACCAAGTCACACACTTTTCATAAAATCTAGTTTATATCTATAGGGTAAATTCAATATCTCATAATCATAACTAAACTTGGAAATATAATCGAGAATCCCAATTGATCTTGTGAATTTTTTTGGAAAATTTGGGGATGTAAGCCTTTAGCGAAACCCTAGGTCACATGGGTTGAGATAGTTGGCCCAAATGAAAGGGTGCTATAGTGGCAAAGATAAGTTAACAAGTGGGTGTTCCATCATCCAAATTAGTAGGAATCTAGAAATTTTAATAAATATGACTTCACAAAAAAATCTAATGACAAAATTTCATATGGCTAGAACTATTGTGTAAATATTGGAACAAAAAGTTGGAACTTTGGAAGTGGAAACCAATATAATGGAAGCCAAAGCTAGAGTTGTGAAGGTACAAAAATGTGAACTTTACAAAAAGTAATACTTAATGATTTTATCGAATCCGGATGTCATATACTAATGGATATTTTTCCATCACTTGACAGAATCCATATTTCCATCACTTGAAAAAATCCAGATGTCCATCAAATGCAGATTGTGGTAGTTTCCCTTTTGTCAGTATTTCCCATTACATAACAAAATTTTGATGGATCTAAAGGAAACATTGGTTCTCTGAGTGGCCTAGCGGCTTAATAAATAATACTTCCATATGAAGGAGATGTATTTTTTAGTTTACATCCATCAATCGTATTTGGAAGAGGGATGAGGATTATTTCTCATTTATTTTAGTGGTGAGACTTTCCCATGAGGTGATTATCCAACTCTCCTAGTTCAAAATTGACAATAATCTATTGACATTATTAGTTTTTATAATCAAAATCCATTAACAAGATTAACCAAACCCTATAAATTTCATTATGAGTTTCCCAATGGAATATTGGACTAATGGTCGATTGACAGATATTTTAGTTGATGTGAATTGAAATGTTATGTTAATTAACAATATGTCCACTTGAATATATCCAAATAAAAGGAAGACAAGAATTTTAACCCAATGTTTCATATTTCCGAGTTAACACTTAATAGGGTTGATGTTCAAGAAATTGATGCGTCGTTAGTGGCATGGTATGCTGCCATGGAAATTTGATAGATTTGGATGACATCACATGTTTACGTCCCACATATGTCAGAAAGGAGATGAGATAATATATGAGGTGGCACATGATGTGGGATCTAAAAGTTAAAAGATCCAAAAAATTGGAAAAATCATTTTTTCTATTCTTTTGGATATCTAGCGATTCAGATATCTTGAAATATGGATATGGACCCTTGCTATTGATAGATGAAAACAAGGTTTGACATGATGTTTAATTGTAAAAATGATAAGGAATGCATATTTAGGATATGGTTGACCTCTTGACCCTAGCACAAGTCCATAAATAAAAATATTTTATTCATGTAAACTTTTAAGGAAAGCCCAAATATGATTGAGTGCTAGGTCTCGATCCAAAATCCTAATAAAATAGAATATGCTACCAACCCAAAAAAATTAAAATAATCTAGATCTCAATGTTAACTAGGCAAGTCACATGTTTAGGTTATAGACACAACATGACCTGGTCGTGACCCATGAACATAGGTTCACCATGTGTCAAGGATATTAGATGACATGGTGCAATGAGGTGGTGAAATTTGACACACATATTCTACATGTCAACCACATGTCATTTATATGAAAAATGATGTGATAGAATTTGGCAAAACTTCCAAGGGCCATAACATTGCACCTAGAGATTGAAATAAGGTAAAATCAAATATCAATGGAAATATCTCAATGAGATGAGGAGGATTGTATCCTCAGAAAGAATAGTGGGGATGGTAAATACAAAATCACTGGAATACCCACCTACGTTAATTAAAATTGGGGGTTGGGTAGCTTACAAGTTCGTGAGTGAGGTGACCATTTTGTTTAGTTCAAGAAATAAAGTAATACTTTCACTATCACAATATTATATATTGATGATATTAATTTGATTAGTGAATGTAAGAAACTAATCAACAAGACTCAATACAAATCATCACATGAGTATGATAAGGAGGACTTAAGTGACTTGCATTATTTATTGGGAAGTGAGGTGAAGAGAAATTGTCAAAATAGGAAATTTGTATGTCAACCAAAGAAAGCATGAGGAAAACATACTTCAGCTCTTTGGGATGGATACATGTAAACTACATGTGTGCTAAGAGCGAGTGAAAGAGGGAAGGTATGGAAAATTTGGCATATGTTTGTGAGTTTGGTAGCCTTATTTATGTAATGGTATGTAAAATACCCAATATTATGGATCCAATGCGAGTGTTATGTAAGTACATAGAAAATCAAAAGAGAGATAATTGGATAAATATCATTTTATATCTTTACATATCTATAGGGCACAATAACTATATAACACTGGCTAAAAATGAAAATGAAACAAAAAGATTCAAATACATGGGTTTGTTAACTCAAGAGGTTGGGGATGTGGAAAATCCAAATTCCACTAGTGCATATATATTTATGATGTTTGAAGTAGGGTAGTAAGAAGAAAAAAGTGCTTGCACATTCTAACTTTGAAACTAAGCACATTACAAATTTAAAGGTTTCCAAGGATGTTGTTTGGTTGTTGTGGTTATGCAAAGATATTGGACTTGAACATGGATGTATGCCTATTTATTTTGATAATTATAATGTGATTTCTTTGGAAAAAACACTTATAAGTTTCATACATAGATAATGCATATTAGAACAAAGTTCCACCATATAAAAGAGGTGTGGGATTCCATTAAAGTAAGTATACTAAAGATTGAGAATTGAGATAATACAAGATTCTTTAACTAAGGTAAAGATGTTTGGAAATTAGTGTGATATAATGGGAAAAGTGAGAATTCAACCTAGATCAATATAATTCTCAAATGAGAAATTGTTAAAACAATATAATATCTTTATAATATCCAAATAATACTCCTATTTTTTTAAAACAAAGCTATATACCAATTGTGATAATGATGATCATGATCTTATAAAATTTATATGGTATATTTGACTTTAAGAAGGTAAGAGATTAATTAAAATTCTTTAACATTTTATTTCTATGCTCAATAAAACTTGAGAGAAGCATTAGATCACCAACTTGAGAGAGGCATTAGATCACCATAGTTTTTCTAACTGAAAAGGTCAATAAGGTTGGTAACGTTGGTAGTCCGACAAATATTTTGAAAATAACATCAAAGATGAGTGTAATATGGACAATCTAAGAGAAAGCGATTTTCATATTCAACCCTCTTATGATCCCACAAGTGACAAAATCTTTCATCCCTAAGGTGTTTTGGGAATTTATCAACCCCCAATTTCTCCTTATCTCCTCCTTTATTCCCAATGGTCTAGTAAAAATTATGCATCTTTATGACACCCTAACTTAAGTAAAAATTTCAAAAAAAATTAGATAGAGTGAACCAATTTTAGAAAACCTCTCATATTATTTAATTTCTTCTCATACCTAAAAATAAGTAACCATAATCATTAATTTTACTTGATATTTTTTTTAGATAAAATATATTTTATAAAAAAATATAAATATTAAAAAAAATTATAATATTAAAATAAAAACTACTTTTCTATTACTATTTTAGTATTTGTTAAGAACATTGTAAAGTAAATTCTACCTCAGGCCCTACAAATTGATTTCGAGATCAAAGGAAACACCGAATATAAAAAAAGTCTTAGAACTGTCTCTTTATTCCACCTAAGCGAAATAAAGGTATAAAGGTGGATGCCAAGTTAAGCAATGAATATTGAAGTATTGATGGTGGGTAAATTTGGAAGAATGTACCATTCATATATATACTGAACGGGATTTTTAATTTGTTCTGTTGTATACCTTGGGGGCCCCTTTACGTGCCTTTTCGCGAATATGATCCACAAGTCTTTGGGATCCATCGTCCCCCTTACAGTACATTTTTGGTTTTTAAAATTTGTCTCTGGGCTCTTAACTTATGAAATTTGGTTGATCCGAATGTTCTCAGAATGTTTTCAAATAGAATTTTTTTTTAATAAAACACTAAACATTGTTTAGATCGAACACTAAATATTTCTAATCCATTTTCATATATTTAAAAAAAAAAATTTGATTTATTTTCCTATTTTTATTATTATTTAATTTAATTGGATTGAAATATTTTTTTGATCATTTAATTTAATTAGATTGATTGGAGTTAGTTAGCAAAAACAAGTGTTTCAATATATTATGTTGAATTTTCTCCTTTTTCAAATAATATGTCTAATCCATTTTCTCTTATTTTTTCAAATAATATGTCTCCTTTTTCAAATAATATGTCTAATCCATTTTCTCTTATTTTTTCAAATAATATGTCTAATCCAAATGATGAGCACTTGCGAGTTAGAAGTATATATTCTAAAAACTAAAAACTCAGTCTCATGAATTTAGAAATTCAAATGAAAAAAATGTAGAAACTTAGATTTATATTATGTATATGGTTAAAAACTAAAAACTCAGTGTGATGAATCTCTAAATTAAAATAAAAAGATGTAGAATCTTATGTTCATGTTATGTATATTGTTATAATTCTTCCAAAGACACAGGATTGAGAATAGCATATTTTGAGAATGACATACTTGAATATATATATATATATATTTAAATGGACATGTTTTTAACTTGGAAGCATTTATGAAATTACATATTTCTCTCGAACTGTGAATAAGCCTTTAAGCTCAATATTAATCATAATAGAGTGATAAAGGCCACCAAAACCTATCTTTTTTTAAAATATATTCTTTACAATAATTAATTTAACGGTTGTTATATTGTCAAATTGTTAAAAATAATATGTGAATTATGCATTAGTGTTAATATTTTCAAAACACTGAATCTATTAATACATTTAAAAATGAATTTCAACTCTAAAAAACAATTTCTGCACTACATGTTGTAATGGGAGCATGAGAGGAGATATGGCCACCACAGCCAAATGTTTGTTCTCTTTTGAGGTGGGCCATAAGATTGATATTCATCCATTGTACAGCCATGGGCAAGTGCTTGATCATGTATTATTGATGTTACATTCAGCCATTTACTATCCTTTAGTAGATGTGATGAATCATGGACATTGTTTGCTACGTAATTTTCTGAAATTGCAGTGGATCAGACTGCGCTGTATCCTTGTGAGGAATTTTTTGCATCATGTATCATCATGTAAAACCTTCAGAAAACCTCTCATTAGGATGTTCCATGATGACCATGTCCTATTCTTCATGGATGGATTGTTTTGGGCCAGCTTGTTCTTCATTGTTGGAGGAGCCTTCTTTGGAGGTATTTCACCCAGGATCGATGCAGAGACAGGTGAATGATACTTGACGGTATCTGTGGGAACTCACGCACCTGACCCACTTCTACATCACTCACGGGCACAGTCAATTTTGTCATTTTCCTTTGGCCCCATGGACATAGCAGATGTTACAGATTCCAGCTGGCAGGGGGGCACAGGTCGTCATTTCTTCAGCACTCTATCCTGATTTTAGCAGAGCAGGATCAACGTGGAATTGAGTCAGAACTTTGATTGGAGAGAGGTGATGAGTTGGTACACATTTCATGGGACAAATTACACAGTGATAGATACAGCACAACAGGAGTCATGGTCTTTGCCTCTTAGAGCATCAGTCATAGCCAGAGGCAGTGCGTAGTCTGAGCTGTGGGACTTGGGCTATTATTGGCCATGGTAGCGATGGGATCTGGGAGGATTTTTGGTTGGCTGGTACTGTGAAAGATCATTTTGGGATCCCGACATTGAGAGATCCCTTCATATCAGGGTGATGCAGAGGATAGGGAAGAATTTACCGAATCAGGATGCCACTTGGGAGAGCGAGAAGATTTTACATCATCCATCACTTTAGTTGCTTGAGGATAAGCAACATTTTGCTGGGGGGGGGACTGTAATATTCCTAATTAGCGATAGCTAATTGGAATATTTTATTTTATTTAGTTTGTTGTCTATAGTTTGTAAATAAATAAAAAGTGAGTGAAGAGGGTCTAACTTACTTAAGTGAAATAAGACGTCCACCTAGTAGCACAACGTTGTGACTTAAGTGGGAGTGAAGGGTGGCCTAACACCACGTAGAGGAGGGGGCCTATGTACACTCTAGAAGCTTCTGCAAGCTTCTGCACAGATAAGGATGAGGATGTGGAGGAGAGAGAGAGTCTACGTTGGGTTTTGGAGGGAAACCAACGTTATAAAAGATGGAGGAGCCTCCTCATTTCATTAATTCTTGAGTTGATGATTTTTGAGTGAGACATTTGTCTTCTTGAGAATGCTGGTTTTTTAGCCTGTCTGCATCACTGTTTAGTGCACTAAGTGTCTCCGGTCGGAGATCTCACCCTTAGCCCCGAGGGACTTCGAGTGCCTGCTCGGGCAAGGTTATTTTTTCAGCATCATCCTCTAGGACAACATTATTGCTGCAGCAGCATAATATTATGTTGTAGGGTGTTGCCATGGAGACTTCACAACACCGCTTCCTTCTCTTGTTTTTCAGGGGGAAAGTATTTCTTCCCTTTGGAGGATCATATTGGAAGACATTGGAGCTGATTTGTAGATCTTAGCACTTGGCCAAAGGGTTCTATTCCATTCACTGCACAATCCCTTTTAGTGACTGCGTTATTTTCATGGTGTAATTGTAGTGAGGGTTGACAGATTGATTTGAAGGTAAGATCTCAAGTGTAAGGATCAACCTTAAACTTAGGAGATCCATTGGAGAATGTCTACTTTATTGTGTTCATCATCTTCAGCCTTCTTTATTGAGTTTCAGATTTGAGTTGCAGTAGCTACCCAGCAACTCCGACATTTTTTCCATTTTGTGTATTTCAGTCAATCCCTTGGAGTATTGATGTATTACTATTTCTAAGGGTTAGAGCTTTGCTCCCCTATTGCATTTGGGCCATATAATATCATATCCATGTATTGAAATCATTTTGGAGTAGTATTCTATCATAGATTGCGTCCTCATAACTTGGTTTTATGCAGAAATAACAGTGTTCTTTCATATTCATGTACATGTATTATTGAGGCTTGTATTGCTTTTCTTGAGAATTTTTTTCCTCAAGACTTGTACACTCTTTTAATACTATACATTATTCTTGGCTATATATTCATCTTCTTGTCTCACAACTCATTGTAAAACACTATCTCTTCATAGTGTGCTCATATATGCGTTTGCCTATTGCTTTAAGTCACTTTTGAGTGGGATTCTTCAAGCAGATCTAGAGACAGAGTCTGGAAAGGGCCAGATAGCCTGTGGATCTCGTTCTCCTTAGAGGCGACATATCCAGTAAATGCCCTCCCACTCCATCTCTGGTTGGAGTTTGCCGTGTTTTAGAGATATCCCCAAAACGGGATATTACAACTAAAGTGGCAGAGATAAGTTAACAAGTGGGTATTCCATTATCAAATTCACATGCATCCATAAATTTTAATAAAATGGAATTAACAAAAACCCTAGATGACAAAATCTCACATGGGTGGAACTATTGTGTAAGTGTTGGAACCAAAAGTTGGAACTTTTGAAGTGGAAGCAACAACATTGGGACACATAACTAGAGTTGTGAAGGCATGATAATATGAATTTACAAAAAGGAAGACTTAAGGATTTTACTGAATATGGATGTCATATATTGATGTATCTTTTTCCATCACATGACAAAATCTAAATGTCCATTAAATCCAGATTATGGTAGTTTCCATTTTGTCAGTATTTCCCATTACCTAATAGAATTTAGAGGGACCTAAAGAAAATATTAGCTCTCTTGGTGGCCTAAGGGTTTAATAAATAATACTTCCATATGAGGGAGGTTTATCTTTTAGTTGACGTTCATCAAGTGTATTGGGAAAAGGGATGAGGAATACTTCTCATTTATTTTAGTGGTGAGTTTTTCTAGTGACGTGTTTTTCTAAAGTTCCCAATGCACAATTGAAAAAAAATATATTGACACTATTAGTTTTGCTAGTCAAAATCCATTAACAAGATTAGCCAAACCCTGAAAAGTTCATTATGATTTTCCCAGTGGCATATTGAATTGATGGTCGATTGACAAACATGGTAGTTGATAGGAATTGGAATGTTATGTTAATTAACAATATTTCCACTCGATTAGTTTCAAATATAAGGAAGGAAATAATTTTAACCCAATGTATCACATCCCCTAGTCGCCACTTAATAGAGTTAATGTGGTCTAGCTAATTATTTGTCACTAGTGGCATGGTATGCTACCATGAAAATTTTATAAAGTTGGATGACATCACATTTTGACAAACATGTTGACATCCCACATATATAAAAAAGGATATGAGATGGTACATGAGGTGGCACATGATGTGGGATCTAAAAGTCAAAAAATCCAAAAAAATTGAAAAGTCCCTTTTTTCTAGTCTTTTTGGATATCTAGCGATTCATATTTTTGGAAATATGGATATGGACCCATGTTATTAATATATAAAAAAAATGTTTTACATGATGGTTATTTGTAAAAATTACAAGGAATCCATATGTAGGAGATGGTTCACCTCTTGACCCTAGCATAAGTCCATGAATAAAAAAAAGCTATTCATGGGAAATTTTAGGGAAAAGAAAAATCTTATTGAGTTCTAGTACTGGATCCAAAATCCTCAAAAAATGGAATATGATCCTAACCCAAAAAAATAAAAATAACCCAGATCTAAATGTTAACTAAGAATGTCACATGTCTAGCTTATAGACATGGCATGACCTAGTGGTGACACATGAACAAAGGTCCACCATGTGTCAAGAATATTATATGACATGGTGCAATTGGGTGGTGACATTTGGCATAAGTATTCCACATCTCAACAACATGTTAGTTATACTGAAAATGATGTGATAAAATCTGACAAAACTTCCAAGGGCCATAACTTTTCACCTAGAGATTGAAATAAGGTAAAATTTATATCAATGGAAAAATGTTGATGAGATGAGGAGGATGGTATCCTAAGAAAGAATATCAAGGATAGTTAATAAAAAATCACTGGAATACCCCACCTACATAAATTAAACTTGGGGGTTGGGTAGGTTAAAATCTCACAAGGAGTGAGGTGGCCATTTCGTTTACTTCAAGAAAGAAATTAATAATTTCACTCTCCCAATATTATATGTTGATGATATTAATTTGATTATTGAATGTAAGAAACTAATCAAGAAGACTCAATCCAAATCATTACATGAGTATGATAAGGAGGACTTAAGTGAGTTGCATTATTGATTGGGAAGTGAGGTGAAGAGAAATTGTCAAAATGGGAAATTTGTACATAAACCAAAGAAATCATGAGGAAAACATACTTGAGCTCTTTGGATGAATAATGTAAACTAAATGTATGCTAAGAGTGAGTGAAATAATGAAGGTATGGAAAAATTTTCATGTGCTTTTGAGGTTGGTAGCCTTATTTATGTAAGCATACGCATAAGACCCAATATTACAGATACAATGTGAGTTGTAAGTACATGGAAAATCCAAGGAGAGATCACTGGATAAATATCAAGGTATATCTTTACATATCTATAGGGCACTATAAATATATAAAATTTTCTATAAATGAAAATGAAACAAAAAGATTCAAATACATGGGTTTGTTAGCTAAAGAAGCTAGGGATGTGGAAAATTGAAAGTCCACTAGTGCACAGACATTTATGATGTTTGAAGCAGGGTAGTAAGAAGAAACAAGTGGTTTCACATTCTATCTTTGAAACTAATTACATTACAAATTTAAATGTTTCCAGGGATGTTATTTGGTTGTTGTGGTTATGCAAAGATATTGGAATTGAATATGTATATATGCCTATTTATTGTGACAATTATACTATCATTTATTTGGAAAAGAAACTTATAGGTTTCATCCATAGATAATGCATATTAGAACAAAGTTCCACCATATAAAAGAGGTGTTGGAGTTCATTACAATAAGTATACCCAAGATTGGGAATTGATATAATACAAGACTCTTTAACTAAGGTAAAGTTATGAGGAAATTAGTGTGATATAATGGGAAAAGTGAGGATTCAACCTAGATCAATATAATTCTAAAATGAGAAATTTTTTAAACATTATAATATCTTTACAATATTCGAACTGCACTCTTATTTTTTATAAACAAAGCTATATACCAATTGTGTTCTTTATTGATGATGATGATGATGAGGATGATGATTAACATTTTCCAAAATCTATATGGTATAACTAACCTTAGGAAGGTAAGAGATTAATTGGAATTCTTTAACATTTTATTTCTATGTTTAAAAGGATGTGAGAGAAGCGTTCAAATATCACCATAATTTTTCTATCTTAAAAGGTCAATAAGGTTGGTAGTGCGACAAATATTTTGAAAATAAAATCAAAAGTGAGAATAATTACAATCTAAGAGAAAATTCTTTACATCTTTAACCCTCTTAGGATCCCACAAGTGACAAAATATTTCAACCCTAAGGTGTTTTGGGAATTGAACAACCCAGAGTTTCACTATAAATCTCATGAAAATTAGTTCTTATCTTGAAAATGTTCATTTTCTTCTTAACACTAATTAAAACAAAAAGATAATTTTTGTTGGAGTTGTATCGTAGTTTCTTTTTTTCCTTTAATGTATCCTTATGCCACTTTCACTTAAGTAAGAGATACAATTTTTGGATAGAATGAAACAATTTTAAAAAACCCATTGACATATATGTTATATACCTTTTCTTATATATAAAATAACTAATCATTGTCATTAATTTATACTTAATTACTCTTTTTATAAAAAATAAAATACTTTTATATACTTTTGATAAAACAAAATTAAATATTAAAAAAAAATATTTATAGTATCAAAATAAAATTGCTTTCAAGATCAAAGGAAACACCGAATATAAAAAAGAAAATCCGTGTCTTTAGGTGGATGCCAAGTTAAGAAATGAATATTGAATTATTGATGGTGGGTAAATTTGGAAGAATGTATCATTTATATATACTGAACCGGATTTTACAGTGGCTGGTACATAGCTCTCTACCATTTTAACATAGTGGAGGTGAAGTTAGTCAACATCCCATTCTCCATTACTAGGGCAGCTGACGCGATTTCTAATTTTTTCTGCGGTATAACTTGGGGCGGTATAACGTGTCTTCTAGTGAATATGATCCGATTCATCGTCCCCCTTACTGCACTTTTTCGTTCTGCCTCTGCGCTCTCCACACTTGTAAATCATATTTGCCGCCGCAATTTAATGCACCATCATTATTTGGAACTGGAAAATGCGAATCAATCAGATACATTAACAGACCGTCTGAATTTATGAAGGCTGGTTGATCCGAATATTGATCAGAATGTTTTAATAAAACACTAACATTGTTTAGACGTGTGTAGCAGTTGAACACTAAATATTCTTAAATGTTTGATCCATTTTCATATTTTTTTTATTAATAATATAATTTAACTTGATTAGATTTATTGGAGCTGGTTAGCAAAACTGAATGTTTGAATAGGAATATTATGGTCAATTTTCTTTTATTTTCAAATAATATGTCTAATCCTCACTTGCTGATTAGAAATTTCTATTCTATAACTAAAATCTCTGTGATGAATCTCAAAATTCAAATAAAAAGATGTCGAATTTTATGTTCATATTATGTGTATTGTTATAATTTCACGCACAAACACACAGACTTCTGAATGAAATATTTTGAAATTAACATATTTAAATAAATATATTTTTAAATGGATATTTTTCAATCTGGAAATAAACATTCATGAAATTACACATTTCTTTTTTACTGTATTGTAAAATGAGTTTCTAGAGTCAATAAGCCGCTAAACTCGATATTAATCATAATAAAATGATAGAAGCCACAAAACCCTTTTTTTTTTAATATATTCTTTTGCAATAGTTTAAAGTTTAAAGATTGTTATTTTGTTAATTTGTAAAAAGTACATATTTTATGTCTGAATTCTGCATTAATTTATTGTTTTAATATTTTTCAAAATAAGGAAGGTTTAAACACAAATTTCAACCTTTAAAAAACAAGATTTAGTAAAAAAATATTTATTCCAACCGAAATCTCTAAAAAATTAGAAAAATAAATAGAAAACGCTGTGCCATTTACTTGGAAGCTTTATTCAACGCCCTCCATTAAACAATGTTGTTGGTTTATGGAGCGAAGCTTCATGTCTCCACCGATATCGTACAAAAACTAACGTTCTCCTTTTGTCAAATTTCAGTTTGACTTGGTTTTCTTCGTTTTCTGTGACGATGGATCTCACCAACTAAAGTATGATGCAAGAAATTCATTAGTCTTCAGAGACATTTTATTGGTCATAATTGGAAATGAAATGATGTGGATTGAGAAGAAGATTTTATGGCCCATAATATATTCCAAAAAATGTCATTTTGACATCAATTAATGTAAAGAATGATTTGAACGTTAGTCCATCTTATCCAAATATGATGTGGTGGGTAGATAAGCACGCTTCCCAGGTGATAGGAAACATATCTTATCCGATCATTTAGGTGAGGCAGTTGAGCAGGTTGTCAATGAGCACAAATCAAAAAGAAAGGGAGAAAGAAAGTAAAACATTATTTACTAATTTAAGTTTAAGTAAAGAAAGGGAGAAAGAAAGTAAAACATTATTTACTAATTTAAGCAGTTTACATAAGAAAGAAAATAATATTGGTATTATAATTTTTAATTATTTTTATTTTAATTAAAAGATTATGATGCAATGAATGAGTATGAATGAGTTTGTGTTGGGTTTAAGTTTTTATTTATTGACGAGTTTAAATTTTATAGAGAATTATTTCTAAGCTGTCTGGATTTAATTTAGTGTTTTATCATTTTAATGATAATAATTTATTTTACCTAAAACAATAGTAGAAACAACATTTTGTGATATACAAAAAAATCTTAATAATAATATCTTACTCTTAAGCAAACATTTTTCCATAAAAAAACAATCTTAGTAACAATATCTTACTCTTAAGAAATATTTTTTTCATTTAATATAAAATCTAATACAATTGTATCATATTATTAATATCAATATGGTATGATACCTTCTGTGGGTGTAAGAGTAGTTTCAAAAAATAAAAGAAAACACAATTAAATATGATAAGTTTGTAATTTAAAATTTTAATAATAATATAAAATTTTATTATAAAGTAATAGAAATCATCATTGGCACTTTAAAATTAAAATTGTAGTATAAACTAATAAAAATGTAATAGTTATTTTTCATTTGTGAAGAAATGCATAGCCTAACTCCAAGTTTGAGTGCGTTTCATATTTATGTAAATGGATTTTCACTATATTGTAAGATTGGGAAATGCAGAGGTTGGAAGCCAATAATGGAATCTCAAAGTAGATAATGAATTTTCAATGTTGATGAGACATTAAACTTACTTTGTATTTGAATAGAATTTCATATATAATCTTAAATTACATAACCTTAAATTTGGTAGAGAACGAAATTTAAATATTTCTATATTTATGTATTTTATATATAAAGAAAGAGGAAAAATAAGGTGGATAATTTTTTTACTTTTAAGAATGAAAATGTCTTTATTGGTGTGTAAAAGTATTTTAAATTTATATATATATATATATATATATATATATATATATATATATATATATATATATATATATATTTCTCCATTTCATGGATATTATTATGAAGGTTTAAAAATTGGTATCACATTATTTTCTTGTTTGATAGGGATACTTTTGTTATTAATAGAAAATTGGGGTCATGGAGTTTTGGGTTATTGAGGCTTTGTTTTAAGGTCTTGATTGAATAAAAAAATAGATTTGATTGTCTATCGTAAGGAGCTCAAATAAGAAAGTGTTGGTGATACAATAATGATTTTGAGGTAGTCATATCAAGTGAGAGGTGGAAATATCTCTACAACAGAAGACATCACACCTTGGTATCTGGAAACTAAGAAACCATAAGCACAATTTCATTTTGTGTAAGTTGAGTATGGAAAGAAATCCAAACACCAAAAAATAAAAGGATTGGAAAAATATGAATGATAAGGCCACTGCTATGATTGGTATTAATTTAATTGACTATGTGTTAATGATTGTGATAGGGGATTCTACAAAAAAGAAGCTTTAGGATAAGCTTGACTCATTCTCTTAGCCTAAGTACTTCATGAATTTAATATTCGTATAAAAACAATTTTTCACTCTAAAGATAAAGGATAGTGACAGAACGATAGATCATCTCAATGCTTGCAATGATTTGCTTAATTAACTCAACGACATTAGTTTTGAAGCATGCCAATGAGTAATGCATATCCTTGCTCTATAGTATTCTATTTTTTTTGGAGAACATTCTATTTTTTTTGGAGAATCTAATAGTTTCCATTGGTATAAATACCAAGGTAGAGACTAAAAAATTATCAAATAATGGTCCTTTCACTATAGGTAGAAGAAAAATTGAAATAAGAAATGATTCATAAGCTTTGGTGACCAGGGCTCACTCTAACGAGTGGAATTATGAGAGATATAGTAGGAGAAAATATCTAGATATATAGGAATATATGATAATAAAGGTAGAAAGCGACACGAGTTGATTTCCTATAGGTTCCATCATGAAGGGCACAAGACGAGTGAATGCAACACTAAACCTTTAAAGGAGAAAGAAGAAAATAAGGAGTATTTAGATGCTAGAAATTCCAATAATGATGGTAGCATGTATCCCTCTTATGTATGCTTTTTAACATATGTCTATGAACATAAATGATTGATTGAATCAAGAGCTTCCCTTCGTATAACTCTTGAAAGGGAGTGGTTTGTGGGTTATGAAAAACCATGAGGAAAAATCTTTCTTAGAGACAATTTAAGTGATGAAAATACATAACATGGCAAGGTAAAAGTCCAAATATAAAGATAAATTCATGAATTAGATACATAATATGTGACATGTTATAGAATTGGAATATGTGGCATGCTATAGAATTAGAATATAATTGGAATATAATTACTTTGATGAGCTAAGTGGTTGATGCAAAGGTTGATACAATCTTCTCTAAAGTAATACTAAACTAGCTCAAGGCATTATGTTTTTTTTTTCTTTTCTAAATTAGATAATTCTATTAACTTCAGAAACAACTGATTACATGATGGTGAGTAGGTGCGTGCAACAAGCTATCACAACCTGACTCTGGAGAGTATTTCCTATCATTACATTAGTGAGAACACGATGATCAAAACCTGGTTATTGAGCGAAGTGGAAGATCGATGAAGGCCTGGTGGATGGGATAACTCATTGCGCATGAGAAATCTACACCTTTGTAAAAAATTGGAAACATTCTAAAACAGAGAAAGGTTCATAGAGGATGAGCTAAGTACCCTCGTTTGCATTGAGTTTGATCGGCTTGTTCGGGTGTTGTCCTCATTGAGAGAAGTCTATGCATGGTTGTTGGTGGTGGCTCCATCAATATCTCTTTTGAGAGCAGGAGGGGCATCTGTAATGGCCATATTATTTTTTAATAGAGCATAATGAGGTGATTTTGGGTGAGGAAATGTTGGTGATGGATGACACTCACATAGATAACAAATTTCTGAGTGACATCGTCAAGCTTCTTCTCCATAATGGAATTTTTGTCCCTGTTGGCTTGCATTGTGAGACCAAACACAGTTTTGGTCTACCAGTGGAGTTCAATGGCACAAATGAAGATATTTTCCTTGGCTCTTGTGAGGATAGGGTCAGGGATCTAGTTGAATTCATCATTCACTTTATCAGTGGAAATGCATTGGCATACAGTGTGAGCTTTCTCTTGAAGTTTAGTCATCCTTTTCGAGTTAATATGATTTACTATAATTTCATAGTTGATGGCTGCCTATCGAGCAATGGTTTCAACCTTATTGGTTGGCTGCATACTAGGGTAATCCCAACGAGAGGCCTGGGATCTTTTTTCATGACCCCTGCTTTGATTGCTCCCTCTGCTTCTAGATGGGGTATTTTTTCAAGTGGGCATGGTGGATTGAAGGCCGAAAGAGCAGGGGAGGTGGTGGAAAAAAAGCTGACATGGCGGGCGGGGGGGGGGGGGGGGGGGGGAGATGATGAAAACAAAAATAGGGATGAGAGTGAGAGGGCTGGAGGTGTAAGACTTATAGGCTGCAAATGAATCAAGATTATGTGAGAGCATGGGAGGATTAATAATGGGACCATCAACTCTGGTATGAAGGGAGGACAACTTACAAGGGATCAAGGAAGTGGATGGGCTCCCGTGGTGGTGGTGGTGGTGACACCTGAATGAAGGGTGACCTTTCAGGACACTTGTGGTGGAGACAAGGTATAAAGTAGTTGTAGATTATTTTCATGCTTTTGGTGGAAAAAGATCTCCTCATTGGGGAGGATTGATCCAAGTGGCTCGAGACGTGCTCAAGAGACCAAGAGGGCTCATAAATTGTCAAAATTCAAAGTGGTCAGATTTCTCTTGAATCAGGTTTAGATTGAAGTGCTCGTCACCTTGATTCCGATGGTGTGAAGAGATATCCAATCCAAGACCGTATGGATAAGTTAGAGAGAGTCAAATTTGCATTTAAATCACTAGTACAAAATGGCTAATTTGTTACTAAAAAAAGGACTAAAATTTTCATATAAACGACTATTTTTCGGTCGGTGACCAATAGTAGCTAATTTACAGTATCTTATAACGCGACCAACTTTTGGTCGTTTTTAGCTTAGTCATTAATTGGTTATCTCAATTTTGTTATCTAGTTGTATATTTGGTCATTGATTTGGTCATTGATTTAGTCATTGATTTGATCACTAATTTAGTCATTCATTTGGTCTTTCATTTTGTCACTGATTTAGTCATTCATTTAGTCATTTATTTGGTCTTT
This sequence comes from Pinus albicaulis, assembly GCA_034641835.2. Taxonomy (NCBI): domain Eukaryota; kingdom Viridiplantae; phylum Streptophyta; class Pinopsida; order Pinales; family Pinaceae; genus Pinus; species Pinus albicaulis. The sequence goes on from JAXQQM020076952.1 coordinate 100,969, forward strand.
GATTTGGTCATTAAATGTCACAATTAATGACCAAATATACAACAGAATATATTACTATATGATCACCCAAGAAAACCAATTAATGACCAAAGAACTATAACCAACATGTTGGTCGTGTTATAAGATACTGTAAATTAGCTACTAATAGTCATATATATGCAAATTTTAGTCATTGTTTGAAACCAATTAATTACCGAAAAATGTGACTAAATTTTAGTTGTGTTATAAGATACTGTAAATTAGCTACTAATAGTCGTATATATGCAAAAATTAGTCATCATTTGTAGCCACAAATTTATCATTTGCAGTAGCCATCTATTCATTATATAAACGACTAATTTTGTAGTTTATATTCATTTCATTAATAATCATTCTAAATGATTAATTTAGTCGCATATTCATTTTATTTGTGTTCATTATTAATTAACATAAATTAATTTGTATGATTTAAAAAATGTCATACAATGTGCATGTTCATCTAATATGAAAACACAAAGTCGTATATTTTAATTACAATACTAAACAACATCAAGTGAAACTATAAATAATTTCAACCACATAAATTATATTATATGAAATGTTAAAATATTACAATATGAGTTTCCAACTTTATAGTAGTTGGACTACAATTTACACATGAAATGATGTTTCATCACTTCAAAACATTATCGTTGTGTTGTCAAGGCATTACAGGTGAATTCACCAACTCTGAAGACTTGATCATCAGTCTTTATATGTGTGTCTTATGCGAGATATTGGTTCTAAGGGTATCACCAAACCAGTTCTCCTCTCTCTATTTTCATTTGTCGCTCTAATGTTATTGCTCTTCTCTTTTTTCAATTCATGCTTCTTACCATCAATACTGATTTCATTTTCTGAAAACAAAAGAAAATACAATGCAATGTAAGAAATGAAAGACAATGAACACTAGAATATAACATAAATTATACTATAAATAGTTTATACAACATATACCTTAACATCAACAATGTCAAAGAAATTTTCCTTCAACATCAATTTTTGCAAAATAAATGTCACGTTATTCTTTCCCATTTCTCAACATGCTACATACGATAAATTGAAAATCACATAAAACCAAGAGAAAACCCTTTTCTAACCAAAATAAACAAAAAAACAGTGCCTCTAATAAAACTTCATTATAATATTAGCAAATTAAAAGAGAGCTAGTGGACCATTTGTGTTGTTTGACTTTGCCTATTTTTGTTATAAAGTGCTCAAACTTCAGGAACCAACAAATGTGAGCACGAGCTAAAAACTAACCAACCATTCACTAGTCAACATGAGAGATCACAAATAAACCACAAAATTGATCAGGCATTAAAATTGTGAGCAGACTACCTTGAAATTTTCTTCTTGAGAAATACCTCAAATCCCCCTCGTTTCTAATAAGCTTCATGGCTATGTACCTCCATCCTTGATTTCCCTTGTTATATCTTGAATAAAGAATATCCCTTCAACAACCAATTTTGCAAGAATCCTACCAAGTAACTCAAGAGCCTTGTGTGCATCAATAGTAGCATCCTCCAATGAAAATAGTACAATCTCCATCCTAGAAACATCAAAATTATATATAGTTATAATGTTGAAGAGTGTAACTAGGTAGGTCTTCCTTGTAATGACTATGTAACTAGCATTTGCACCGAGAGTTGCAAAGTAATGCCGGGGAGTGGGGAAAACAATAATTAAGTGAAATATATGGAAATTTTAGTTCCTATATATCTTTCAAAGAATGTAATAGGAGGTTAAAATTTAAAATAAAGTTACACTAACATAAACGAACACTAATATAATTGTCCTAGAATAATGGCATAGTAATGATGGTATCGAAGATTCTTCAATATTCGCTCCAAGGAGATTGCTCTAGCTCTTCAAATGATTCAAATAACTATCGAAAATAAATATTCAAACCTGCTCTAAATCCATCATCAAAAGGTTTTAAATGTACTAGAAAGGGGTATTTAAAGGTTTTTAAAAAAAAACTTTCAATTGCTGCTACAAGACTGTTTTAAAGTTGGTCCAAAACTACCTTCTAACAACTTTAAAAGATGTGATACAAAAAACTTCAATAAACTGCTATACAAATACACTCTATGAAGTAATCCATATAGAGAACACACCAATAGCCCAGAAGAGGAAAATGAAAATTTTATCTGCAGTTACATTTTACTCTAAAAAATATTCATATGAAAATCTGTTAACATCAAAATCTGTTAATGTCAAACCAAAATTTTGTAATTTTCAAGATCCTAAGTTCAGCACCAACTACCCAACAGCCTAACAAACTTGACAAGAAGACCCTGACTGTTCTTGTACGCTATAAGACAAGATGGTCAACAATGTCATGAGTTATAGCAAGCACCTACAATTGTTTCAGCATGTCTTATCTTTTTAATTGATCCATCATCTTGAATATGTCTAGCATTCTCTCAATCGTCAAAATCAGCATTGTCAAGCTTTAAAAATATAGCATTCACTCCAATCTAGAAACAAAAATATGCATTCACAACTCAACTTACCCAGTATTCTGCTAGCCTCATTCTTAAGTTGTAAGTTGATGCCATACTCATGCAGTAAGCTCTCGTGTCATGGACCACCATTCCTGCCCACTAAAAGAGGATGGCCACTCAAAGTTAAGCCACAAGTGTGTGCCTTCAAAGAAGCATCACAAAATAATTCTAGAAACAATTAAATATCATATTGGAAAATCAATTCCTTCTCATCATTCATGTATATTATGTGTGATAATTATTGTCCTGTAACTAACCACCATTTCTGGAGTTGGAAGTTCCCTGTCCTTTCCTAAAAAGTCTAAAGACTCGCAGACAGGCCCAACAACATCAAAAGTTTGAATTTTTTCCTTTGGGGCAGGTGGAGAAATTAGCTCAATGTGCTGTGTATCAAGAAGAATATCAGTTAGAAACATCTCAAAATCTCAAAGTCATTTTATGATTCATATCACAACCCAATTTTAGTTGGGGAGGATGAACCCAATTCTACCAATCCTATCATATATCCCTCTATCAAAGCAACATTGTAATGGCCCCTGCTACAATTATACAATAGCTAGAAAGCATCATTAGAAACATCCTTTGGAGAGATAAAAATGAAAATAAGTGGCATCTACTCCACTGGAAATGGGTGATTTTTCTTAAATAGGCATGAGAGACAAGAGATATGGTTTTTCTTAAAAACACTAGATAGGGAAACCTTTACATCCCTACCGTATCAACACTGACAAAGTTAGCAATCCCATTGTTCTGTCCTATTTATTTGTCAAGTTCGAAACATAAGGCAAGAGACTGGACACTATTATTATATGATAAGCTGAAACATAAACTGAAGTACAAGACTCGAGGATATTTATCCACAGTCCTACCAGATATCCCTCTATCAAAGCAACATTCTAATGGTCCCTGCTGCAATTATAGAATATCTAGATAGAATCATTTTTTTTTTTTTCACACAATCGGATGCTGGTTTATATTAAAAAGAAAAAGAGCGGGAGACAGGTCTCCAGGATTACAGAGATGTTGGAGTATGGAGCGCCAACAGCTATTACATCTGGTTTCAGCAATACATTTGTACTACAGCTAGCTTCCATCGCTCTGAAACAGCGTGATACTGTGTAAACTTTGACGAACTGCATTAAAAGATAGCAGGTTTTACATTTCATTTTTTAACTTTTGCGATTGTGTCGTTTTGGCCGCCCACTGTGGCAGAGATAACGCTGTTCTTCCTGCTCCATGAGTTTTTTCATTAACGTGCTTTGGCAATCTGCTATGAGGCTGAACCAGGCAAAGACGAAGCTGCTAAAATGATTGAAAATAAGGCTATGACACTCTGTTTGGGCAAGCCTAGGTGCTGCATTAGTGGAGCCATGGATACTGTGCGCCAGAGATCTATATTCTAGAGATAAAAAGAGGGCAGCAGGAGTGGAAGAGTGCTTGAGAGAACCCGAGATTTTGTAGATGCTGAAAGCGCATTTCTTTATGGGATTTGAAGAGGGGGGCCAGTAAAAGTCAGAGTATGGCGCTGAAGGAGTTAATACAGTGGGAATCGAGACCATTGAGTGGATAGCAACGGTTTTATTCTTCGCAAGGAGGCAGGGAAAAGGGCTGCGAGAGCCACTAATAGAAATCTGTTGTGGGGTAGGTCTGTCATGAGGATAGTGGCTAATCATGGCAAGAAAGAGAATTTATCAGTGCCATTGCACCGTAGGTTACCTATCGGAAGAGAGCAGGCATTGTTTGCCAATTTGTCTGCAGATTTGTTATGAGATCGGAATACATGGTGGTAGAAGTTACCTCTCAATTGCTGGTCGATAGTGTGGCATCGCTCCATAATGTGCTGCAAACTCAGATTTTGGGGAGTTTTGTTGCTTACCATCAAGCCAATTATGATGGCAGAGTCCTCAATTACAGTGGCTTTGGAAATGCCAAGCTTCTGCAGCTGAAGCAACCCTTGATAGAGGGCGAAAGCTTCAGCCCTGTTGTTTGAGGCTTTGCCCAGGCCCCATTCAAATTCGGAAAACACAACTCCATTACCGTTGCAGATGAGACCTCCAGCCCCAGCCACTCCTGGGTTGGATTTGGAGGCTCCATCGAAAAATAGATAGTGAGAATTGTTGTTCCTAAGCCACCGAGCAAATTCTGCATCTGTCATCCTGATTTTCCAGCTACACCTGGGTCTGTCTCTGCTTTTGGAGTCACTTCTTGTTTGTTCTATGTTGCTTCTGTCCAAAATATGCCTTATGTAGTTACGTTCTTCAACTGTTAGGTCCAGTACCTTCATATTCCCATGACATTTTGTGTTGAGAGTTTCCAGGTTGAGATTCCAGGCTTTATTGTAGAGCTTTCTAACATTTGTTTCTATGCCTTTGAAGATCATTCTGTTTCTTGCTAGCCAGATGTTCCAGAGAAGGGTGCAGGGCAGGGCGTTCCATACCATTCTAGCTATATTGTTTGCTCTTCTTCCCCAAGGGTAGCTCTTTTTCCATATATTAATCGCTTCAGAAATACTTGTGCCAGGCTCCCAGGGTGGATTGTGACTCCGGTAGGCTTCCTTCCAGCAGGCTGAGGCAAAAGGGCAGTCTATAAATAGATGATGGGTTGTCTCTTCTGCATTTTGGCAGTTTGGGCAGCGAGAAGGTCCATTTATTCCGCGCTTTCTGAGGTTCTCAGCAGTGAGGGCTTTCCCTTTTAAGAGGATCCATAAGAAGAATTTGATTTTTGGGAGAGTTTCTGCCTTCCAAACAAGCCTCCAGAGAGCCCAGGTTGCCATGGGATTTTCATTGATGCAGATCTGATGATAAGCAGCCTTGATGGTGTAGGTAGTGCCTGAAGAATCCCATCAGAAATCATCAGCAAGGTAGCGTTTGGAGGGCGCTAAACCATGAAGATGAATTTTTAGGTTATTGAAACTGTTTTCTGCATCTGCTGGTATATGAGGAAAACTCCATCCTTTCCAGGTGTGGGAGTGGGCTTCCCAATGAGAGATCTGGTCCAGAGTATGAATACCTTCACTGTTGAAAAGAGCTAGAATCTGTTGAGTATCAGGTTGGTGGCTTATGGGCTGTTGCCCCATGATTTTGTCTTCTCCAATTCTTATATAGCTGCCTCCTTTGGGCACTTTGGAAGTGTGTTGGTCAAGAAAAGTTATAGCTTTCTTGCACATTCTCCAGATTTTAGAGCATGCTTTGTTGGGGAGCTCATGATCCAAGAGCTGGTGCCTGGGGTGGCTGAGGTACTTTTTTTCAAGAACAGATTTCCACCATGCATTCTTTCCAGTTATGAGTCTCCAAACCAGCTTTCCAGCAAAGGCGAGATTAAGAGATTTAAAATATCTTATTCCCAGCCCTCCCTTCTCACACGGTTGGGTGACCTGCTTCCAGCTTACCAAGTTATATTTTTTCTTTTCGTTCCTCCCTCCTTGCCAAAGAAAGTGACGGAGGAGAGTATCCATTTTAAGCTGAAGGTTGGCAGGGGCTTGTAAGAGAGTAAAGAAGTACAAGGGCAGGGAGGAGAGGCCTGCTTTCAAAAGAATTATGCGCCCAGCAGGGTTAAGCCAAGAAGTGCCCCAGTGCTGTATCTTCCTTTTCATTTTTTCAATAATAACTTCCCAGGCTGAGGCTTTCAACTTGCCGGCACTAACAGGCATGCCCAAGTATGTAAATTGCTCCCAATTCAGCTTATAAGGTACCTCAAGAGTACGTGCAATCCTTTGTAGCACTTGTGCCGAAGTATTCCACCCGTAAATACAGCTCTTAAGGTAATTTATCAAACCTCCAGAGTAACTCAAGTATTTGTCCAGGAGAGTTTTAAAGCGACGGGCTATTATGTTTGAAGCTCCCCCCATTAGAAGAGTGTCGTCAGCAAACTGTGAATGATTGATGTTCTTCACTCCATTATCAAATTTGATCCCGGTGATGAGGCCTATACGGCGATTGTAATCCAGAGCTCGACTAAAAGACTCAGCCATTAAAATAAAAAGGTAAGGCGAGAGCGGGCAGCCTTGTCTAAGGCCTCGAGAGGATTGGAATGAAGGTCCTGGTCTGCCATTAAGGAGTGGGGAAATCCAGAGCCCTGTAATGCAGGCTTTAATGAGGCTAATAAAGGATTCAGCAAATCCCATTTTTTCAAGCACAGCAAAAAGGAAGGAATGTCTGACACGGTCGAAAGCATTGGCTGAGTCTAATTTAAGGATGAAGCCCTTCTCATTTCGAGTTTGACTAGAGTGAATAGCCTCTTGGACGAGAAGGATGGAGTCCGAGATTTGTCTATTGGCCATAAAGCCCCCTTGATTTTCAGATATGATATTGGGGAGGATGGGTTTTAGGCGAGTGGCGAAGATTTTTGTCAGGATTTTATAAGAAGAGTTACACAAAGAAATTAGGCGAAAACGAGAGAAGGTCAAAGGTCGATTTTCTTTGGGTATGAGGGCCAGATGGGTTGCATTAGTGAATCCGCCAATTTTGCATTTCCTTTGGACCCATCTTATCATTTTGACAAGATATTTTTTAATTAGTCCCCAGTAAGTTCTGTAGAAACAGATGGGGAAGCCATCAGGACCTGGTGCTTTATCTGGCTGAAGAGCCCAGATAGCATCAAGTATTTCTTCTTCACTGATCTCCTTAGCCAAATCTGCATTAATTTCTTCATTGATACCTTTGGGTATATGCTGCAGGAGGTCGGAATAATTCTCAGTTTCCTTTGTCTCTGATAGGAGATTGCTGTAATATGCTGAGGCAGTTTGCTGGATATCTTCTTGGGTTGTTTGGGGGCAGCCTTCCTCATTGTTGATCGTGGTGACATTGTTTCTAACTTTCCGGACAGCTGCTTGCTTATGGAAGAAAGCTGTGTTTTTGTCTCCTTCATGAAGCCAAAGCTGCCTTGACTTAATTCTCCATTTCTGCTCTTCTTCTCTATTAACCCGGTACAGCTGATAATATATATCATTTTCTAAAGCTTTGTCCTCTTGGGACAGCCCATTTTCCTCGATTTTTCTATGAGTTTCTTGCAATTTATTTTTTAGATCAGCTTTGACATCTTCTGGTTCTTTGTAGTGCTGCTTCACCCAGTTCTTCAGGGCGTATTTTGTATTTTTCAACTTGCATTCCCAAATGTATCCAGGTGATCCTTCAATATGTTGATGCCAAGCATTTTGGACAATCTGATCCACAGTAAAATTGTTACGCCAAAGAGAGTTGTATTTGAAAGGCAAAGGCCCCAAAGGACAGTGGGCTTCAAGAACAATACTAATGGAGTAGTGATCAGAGGCTGAATATGGCAGTATATCAGCATGAGCAGTAGAAAATTCAGAAAGGAAGGAAGTATTTACTAAAATTCTGTCAAGACGCTCCAGAATGTTGTCTTTGCCCAGCCTGTGATTGTTCCAAGTGTACCTTCTGCTTTTTGGGATTATATCTACCAAATCACACTCTTGCATGATGTTTTCCAACTTTGCTCTATAAGGGTCATGTATGAAAATACCTCCTCTTTTTTCATTGGAGTGTAGTATAAGATTTAAATCTCCCCCTACTATGATATTTCTGTTGTCTTCAGCTTGTATGTCTTCTTGTAGTGTGGCCCAGCATTGGTCTTTATCTCTGAAGTGGTTCGGAGTGTATATGTTGTAAATTACTATTTGCTTGTCCTCAGCATGTTTTTCCAGTGTGACTTTGATCCAATGTGGATTGATAGTGTTGGAGGTGCATTTCCAAATGTTTTTATTCCACATTGTGAAGATACCTCCAGAAGCTCCTCTTGCTTCACTTATTTGTCCTTCATAGTGCCTGAACTGTTCTTTAATTTTTGTCATATCTTGCAGTCTTTGCTTTGTTTCCTGAATCATTATAATTCCTGGCTTCTCATGATCTGTGAGGTCTTTAAGGGCAGCAATTTTTGAGGGGTGCCCTAGTCCCCTACAGTTCCAGGATATAACTTTAATCATTGAGTATTTGGGTTTCGGAGGGATGCTCGTCCCCCTTGCTCCTTTTGTGTTGTTTCTTTGCTGTTTTGCCCCAAAATATAAGTTTCTATGGGAGTTTGAGTTCCCATGGCAATGTATTTTTGCGCATTTTCGTTCCTTTGCTGTTTACTTGATTTCCTACCAGGTCCTTTTTTCTGGGATTCTTGATTGGTTCCGTGCTCTTTCGAGGTGCTTCTAGTAGCTCGGGGTGGAGGGGGGTCAAGGGAAAGAGAGGGGGAGGATTGGGACAGAGAGAGAGGGATAGGGATGGGAGGGTCATTTTCAAGGGTGGTCAAGGGGTCAATGTCCGGGAGAGAGAGGGCGCCAAAAGGATTAGAGGATATCAGGGGAGAGTCAGAGGAAGGTCCCGAGGTGGGGTGGATGGATCGACCAATAGGAGAGGAGGGGGAAGGGACAGCTGAGGAGGGGGCTTTGGGCGGAGCTGAAGGAGGATTAGGCTTGGTAGGGGCGGATTTGGGAGGACCTTCTTCAGAGGTTGCTTTTAACCCAGGGGCAGTCTTTTTTTTCTTGACAGTTTCCCATTGATCTTCTGGTTGAGCAGATTCAACATTAATAACTTTAGAACAACGATTGGCAAAATGGCCGTACTCGTGACATACCTTGCATTTGAAGGGGATTTTTTCGTAGTCTAGTTGCTGAATATGCGTCCAATCGTCCACCTTCAGCTTGATTGCTTCTGGGAGGCCCTTGCCGAGGTCAACTTCAACGCATATCCGCGCGCAAGCTAGCATATTTTCCTTTGGCTCACACCGATCAATGTATTTGCCAACAGCATTGCCGATGGCTCGGACCGAGTCATCTCCCCAGCAGTGGAGCGGGAGATGCGGAAGACGAACCCAGACGGGAACAGCATTAGGGACATCCAGCTCGGGGTCGAAGTCTGGAGTCCATTTGTTCAGATATAGACCACGCGAGTCCATGAAATACGGCCCATTTCTGAAGATTAAATCCTTTTCTGCTCTGGATTCGAAGTGGAAAGTGTAATAACCTTTCCCACAAAAATGAATGGAGATTTTGCCATGAACTTTGTCTGCCCAGTTTCTTTCGATCCATCGTTGAACAGTTTTTGGAGAGGGCCATAGGCCTGTGAACTGACCGATGAGCCCCCGCTCTGCTAAGGAGAGAGCAGCCATTCGGGGTAACGTAGGAGGAAGATCGACTTCTTGCAAGCCATCTAGTTTCTTAACAAATTTGGATAGGGCAGGACGAGTTCTCTGTGGATGGAGAGATTTGATTAAGGCTGAAAATGCGTCCTCAGCAGACAGGTTTCCTGCATCAGCATTGGCATGATCGTGAGGGCCCTCTGTGGCGGTGGACGGAGAGGCCATAGAAGGCCAGAGGCCAAAGGCCTCGCGCAGCAAAGGGGACCAGCGATCGGCGCTAGGTCAAAAGCGCAGGGAGGCCTCGCGCAGCGTTCTTACGGATTACCAATTCGAAGTTTTTTATCTAGATAGAATCATTAGAAACATCCTTTGGAGTGATAAAAATGAAAACAAGTGGCATCTACTCCATTGGAAATAGGTAGATTTTATTAAATAAGCATGAGGACAAGAAATAGAATGGAATATCTTTTTAGCAAGGGCCCCTATACAAAAATCTATTGACACTATTGATGGAAACACCCATTGGAATAAATCAATTAGAAGTATCTGAGGGAGGAAAAAATAGAAGAGATAATAAATAAAATATGGATGCCTAAAGGTTGTATCACCATTTTGTATATTTATGGAAATTATAACTTCGTCATATGGACAAAGATGTTTCTAAAAGCCTCATTTTGCAAACATGCAATTTCTCCTCTGGGTTAAAAAAATAAAAAATAAAAGCTGAAAAAAGAGAAAAAAACAAAAAAAAGGATAAAGATATAGGCAAAAACAATATGAAATTTCCATACAACCTTCACTAACCTTGTCTAATTTATAAACAATACATTTAACTAGTCATTGAAGTCAGGTTTCCTCTTTGATGCTTTACATCAAATTAACGTCATCTAACCCCAAATAGGGTGATGAGGGAGGGAACACATAGTAGGACTGTATGGGCCTCTGTCACCTTGAGCAGTGGGCAAGGTAGATGTGCCCACCACACCACTTCATGAGAACATGTACACAGTTGGAACTTGGAAGTCCCTTCATTATCTCAAATGATGCTTTTACTTTCGACCAAACTACTCCCATGTGAGAAGCGATCTTTGCAAGGCCTCAGTTCAGATTTGGGAAGCTTTGCAAAGAACATTTGTTTCATGATGGCAATTGTTATTCAAAATTGAAATTTCTATCTGATTATGCTGAATCCAGGGCATCCTCTGTCATTTCTTTCTACTTTATGGGTTTTTTGGTTTTGTTTATGGTGGTGCAAGGCTTTGTCGAGGTGTGGTTTGAGAGAGGGACCAAGCCATCTTGGGCTACCCTCCTCTTGGGATCAACTCCTTCTCGGGTCTATTTTTTTTCCTCTCATCAAGTCCTTACTCCTCAATTGGTCAGGGCACTTATATCTGAGGTGGATTCTATCTGCGGAAAGGCCACCCGAGGGCATACATAAAACCCGAAAGATCATCAATTGCCATGTGACTTGACACTGTCTAGTAGCATTTGAGGGTGGGAAATTGGCAATGGAAATTTGAGTGGTATCGTAGCCTCATTGTTGAAAGCCCATCTATCAAGAGTAGTTGTACCAGTCCCATTCGCCAGACTTACCAAAGGTCTCTAGCGATGCAATGCCTGGATCATGCCACCTGGATGAGCATTACAACTAGACAGTTGCTGGGAAGGGTGCTCCTTGACAAAAATGATACTAAATTTTTTTTTTTGATGATGATGAACAAAGTTATGGGAAAGAATTTGGCAAGGATCAAAACGGTCTTACTGGATGGAAAAGGCCCAACTCATCCAGACAGTCCAGGTGATCAAGCACCCATAGATGTGGAAGTTTCCACCTCCTAGTCTCTTCATGAAAATTTATGTTTTCTATCTTTACAATTATAGTAGGATTATATGTTGTTAGATTTTGTGGTTGTTAAGCCAAGGCACTATAGTATTTTTTAGAACTCAGTATATTTTTGGAAAATGTATATTTTTTGGACAGCAGACCTCCTGTATTGCAAATGGCCTAGTTTCCCTAGTGGCAGACCAGAGGCATACAAAAGGTTGAATCATAGGTAATCATCATCTGTTAATAAAAGGCCTTTAAATTACCTTCCCATCTCCCTCCCAAAAAAATATCATCTATAAAGTTCAGAAACTCAATTATTTTCCAACTGGAAAAATTAAATCAGAACTATGTTATTATCCAGCTGACATTAATTAGAAATCAGTTTTTTAAAACTATATTCTTATCCAACTAATTTTAGCAGAATTCAAATTTTATAAAATAATTTAAAATCCCAAGTTTAATCAAACTTCAATTATACCCTAAAGATGAGCTCTGTAGTATGGTCAAAATATTGAGAAATAATATACTCCAACACAGCTCTGCTCTTGAATAAAATAGTGTCCAACTACCTAACATTTAAAGTCATTCTAGCTCTTTATATGGAAGACTTATATAATTCATTTCCATTTTAGTTATAGAAAATCCCAATAAATATAGATTTCATGTTTGTACATATGTAATAAACAGTTAGCACAATAGTATAGCTTAGTTTTCCCAACGCTTTCTACAGAAGGCATAATACCCAGGGAGGTTACAAGATCTATTCCCAAGTAGTTATGTCCAGTTACCAACTGGTATTTCAACTAGAAGTCAATTCCATTCCTCATACATAAAAGATACAAGGAAAGGAGGCAGAAATGGGGATTCCATCATACTCTGACAAGGTACCAACTTCCTCACTTGGAACATTTAATATGTGGGCAAGTTATGGGAACATATTTCCCTAGGAAAAAATTAATATAAACAATTACTAATGTAGTTGCCTCCTTATAATGGCATAAATAATAATTGTGTTGAATTAATGTTTGTAAGGAGTTAGCTTTGTAAAGTTCCAAATTTGATGTATGGACAAAATAAATTATAAACCTACCCCATCAACCAAATGAGTCTTGCAAAACGGAGAAAGAAACCATTCACAAAACTCACCTTTAGAATTTGATGGCCTCCACTATCACTGGTGCTGAAAAGTTGCAACATTTGTGTTTCTTTTTGCGAAGGAGAGTGAGTAAGTTCACTGCCTTTCTCAAAATTTGGTAAATCACCCTCCCAGTCTTGTAGTTGTCACAAAGAAACCTCTTAATATAATGAGACATTTTCCAAACAAAACCTTGTTAAAAATGGTGCATTGGATAATGGTACCCTACATCATAACACTATATAGCTCATAGAGGGAAGACTTGTAGCTGCTCTCGAATGGCAAGCACAACCTTATGCAAACTGTCAAAACAACATGGTGCACTTCCTGAATTCACATCATTGTATGTCAAATCTGTGCTTCGAATAAGACACAGTATCTCTTTTGAAGATACCAAAACACTTAATACCTACAGATGAAAACATAACATTATATTAGAATACAAAAGACTTTAACAAATTATAAAACCTGTTTTCTGGAAAAGCAAAGAATAGAGGTAATAACACAAAGGACTCGTTAGAAAAAATATGCCATTGCCAATACATATCTTACTTATAATGATACAATGAAATACGAATGGAAATTCAACTATGAATAATCATAGTCCACCCTTTTGAATCTCGTTTGATATACTTGTCAGAAAATACATTAACAAACAAAATTATACAGGTTCTATGAAGACCAGTATAAACTGAGATCAATCTAATCCAAATACAAAAACCTATTGAAAATTAAGGTGACCATGAATATACAATGAAAATGCACAAATGTAAATTGGATTTCAAGTATTTTTTCTATCTGGATAAAAGAAAAAAATTGGAAATAATAACCACCAACTATTACCATTATCAAAGTGAACCTATTAGAAGATCAAGCTAAAACAGTGAAATATTGAAATCCGGGAACATTTTCAATAAGAAAGCAAAAAAATTCATCAAACTTAGCAGGAAATACAAGGTTTCATGCAAGACCACTTCTACCCCACCATGATCCACCTAAGTAACATTGAGTTGCACTCACTTCTTATGTAACTTGAGAATGGATTGTGAAGTCCGACTATTGGCATATCAACATTATCCTGACAGTTATAGGGAATGAATTGAGAAAATTAGGTCTTCAATTTTCATTGAAGGCAATAGACTTACTACACAAGTTTAGGAATTTTTTTGGTAAGAAAATCATTACGATTTTTTATAATATAAAGACAGCAAACATGTGAAAAAGATTAAACTAACTATATCCTTGTTCCAATTTTCCATGATCTGTCCCAATTTGTGTCGGAACCCTTGATAGTGTATAAGAATATACCAAAAAAAATTTCTTGAAAATAGGTTTGGGTTGGGATCACAAGTTTTTCCATATCCATTCAACATCTCTGCCACTTATACAAAGTTAGCAAAGTACCTATCTGATGTAAAATGAAAAACTCAATCCTTATTTGCAGAAGTCATCCAAAACAGGAAGCATATAAATTGCACGCTGAATTATCAAATAGAAGTAACTTAAGTACGATGACTTCAGGCTGAATTTACCCATTGTCTCTCGAGCAAGACATTAGTCTCACTAACAACAATCATTTATGGAAATGACCCTCCACAAAATACTATAAATAGATGGTGTGCTTAGCTATTTGATTGGAAATCTTGTCTACAACTATTTAAAATATGATGAATTTGTCAACATAAAATGATAAGTTGGAAAGTATTTTTAAGACAAATCATTTGAGATCCAAAACATAGACACTAATCTAAATGTCTCTAATTTAAACCAAAAACAATACTTTTCTTGTTGAATTAACAACCATATTAAGTTTCAATAACATGAGGTACTTTTCACATACAAAGCATTTGAGTGCAAAATAGAAGGATAGTTAACCTAATAAACAATTATATCAAGTTCAAGCCTACATTTACATGCATGAAGGTTGTTCATAACTTAATCTATCAGGAATGGATCATTTGTTGTTAATGTTGATTTTTTTGTTTATATAGCACTGACTGCATAGGCAAATTCAATATTTAAAAGGTAGCAATCTACATATTCCCTGCAATGTCATTATTTCCATGCAAGAGGAAGTTCCAATTAATTGATTTTCACAGTTCCACAAGTAAATTTTTCATGTCCTAATTTTTGAGATACAAAACCTAGGTGTAATAATCCTAATTTTGGATCCTACCTTAAAATAAGTCCCTTTAATCCACCATGGGATCTTGCTTTAAATAACCATGGGATCTTGCTTGAAGAGTAAATGTTTATTCATCTATTACTTGATACTATCAATAAGACATAATAGAATGAAGGAAAGAGCAATGCACCTTGTGAGTCATCTGAAGAACTGCCTTGGTATCGATGTGCACAAACTTGTGCAAAAATACAAGAAAGTGAACAACAAGAGAGCTGTAAAAAGGATAATTAGCAAGAAGATAGTTTTGCCACTGATCATTATATCCATAACAACTATCTTCCATGCTTCTTTTTACTAATGATCCCACAGTGTCAGTGCTAGTCTTTTGCCCATTTCAGTAAGATACTTACAGGATTTTATATAAGAAAATATAAAAGAGATCCCATGCACATGAGAACAAAGAAAGAGAGTTGGAGGAAGGAAGAGCCATCCAGAAGAAAATAAAAGCAAATATGTTAGAGACCAGCATGTACAAAAAACCATACAATTGGTACAACTGTCTTTTCTTCATGCACAAGCCATACATTAGATATGGACATACACCTTCAGGTATTAACATAGAGTGTATTTCTGGAGTGTGCTTCAGTTATTGAGAGGCAGAAACAGTGATTTTCGGCCCAAGAAAGGAAGAAATAGATCAGGTTGTACTACTTTAGTTGTACGTAGCAATTAGCTATTCAGGAAAGGAAGAAATAGATCAGGTTGTATTGTTGTAATCGTAGCTTATTTTCACAGGGCATAAACTATTGTTTGAGGTGATTTTATTGACTGTAAAACTACTTGTTCAAAGTAGGTTGTAAAGCTCACCTTGTAAGCTTTGGTCAAAATATTGAAAATTTGATTTGGAGGAGAAATCCATGGGTATGTATTTTATTTTTCCACATTTTTCAACTATTTGTGTGATCGGTAGGATGTTATGAAATTTATTTTTCTGTTGTTAATTAAATTTTGTTTGAGTTATTTAACACAATGACAACAATCACTTAGGCTTGAAAAGCTTACATGGTACCAAAGCGATCTCTCATAGTGATACTATAAAGGATTTACAACAGTAATTCAAATGCAAAAAACAAGGGCCAGCAATTAGAGGGTTTCAACAATCTTTCGTAAATAATTTTCTTATTTGGAAGTTTGTGCATTAGATCTTAGAGATGGGCTTAGTTTTCCTCATATTTGAGGACAAACTAGATGATGCCTCAAATTTTTTGGCATGGAAAGTGAGGGTTATACTTTAGCAGAAGATACTGAAGGCTCCAAGAACACTGACCTATACTTATAAATTTAGGTAAGTAAGATACTTACAGGATTTCGATCCTATGACCATGAGAAAAAGAGTGCCTTGACAGTCATCCATTCACTAACAATTCTAAACCCTATAAACAAAAATACAGTAAATGAGATTAAAAAAACCGTAATAGAAAAGAACATTATGGTGATCCCTTCCTCATTACCTTTACCTAACATTTAATGATGAATCATGACTGTTGTCTTTACTAGCACAGTGAAGAAATAAATAACCATGGTCCTTGATGCACCATTTCCTAGAGAACATTTGGTGCACCTGATCCAAAAAATCTCACAACCCTGACACAGAAACACTCTTGGGATGCAGGATTGACAACCTTAATGATAATCTGTTAAACTAGAATCAAAGAAAATTTTATAAGCATAACGCACTTGTATCGTTCTCTTTTTTAAGAGAGAATATGGTTCAAGATCATTTTTCTCTTTTAGCAAGTGCTAGATAGATTTCCTAGAATCAAAGCTTTGAAAAGAAAAAAACAGAGAGAAGAAATAGATGAGGCCCCAAAGCTAGTAATACCACTGGGATTCTGTAGAAGTTTAAAACACAAACTTGCAAATTAAATATAGGTTCTATCAATGGTGTGAAAAAAAAACCATCTCTACGAGGTCTAAGATTATATGAAAGTCATCAAGATATAGAACTGATTCTCAAGGCAGAATGTGATTATGAAATTCACCTCTTTTCTTCCCCTTGAGCTTGCAACCAGTCGGCAATGTCCTGGTTCCTATGAAATGAACACAAAGTGGATAAAACAATGGTCTAAGAAAACATGGATATTGTACTATGAAGTAAAGAATATGGTATAGTAGCAGTTCTTTGTCAATGGAATGTACAGTTCAGCAACAATTTTTTTGTACATAGAAGCCCTCTCTGTACCATTATCTCCTGCAGTATATTTTTACTCAATTGTATCCAACTTCGAGTAATCATGGTTTACGAACAAATTATAGATAAAGGAAAAGAAATAAGAGAATATCTAAGAACAAAGAACATGGGAATGCATGCTGCAAAACACTATTTTCTGAATTATGTAATTTCCCAAAAATGCCACAAAAGATAGGCAGCACGTTCCACTACAGTATGTCAGCTTGTTCCACCAGAGTATGTCAATTTAGATTTATTTAAACCATAATATAATAATGTAAATATTTGAGTGTTTAGAACTTTTTAGTCATTATGATGCATCATTTATATTATATTATATTCACTACAGGTCAAGTAGAAAGTGAGGTTTTCAAAATCCAACTCTTCATCGGAACAATTGTTATGACAATGTTTGTTTAAAAGGAATGCCTAGCACACGTGAATTGTTGGAAAAGATACCAGTGAACATTAGATAAATGTAACCAGATTCCACCTTCCAAAAGAGCTGAGAACAATTCCATCAATAACAACTTGATTTTAAAATCAAAGTCTCTAACTCAATCTTGCGTTCCTTTTAAGCCCACCTCAGTTTGATTTTACCTTTTAGCATGGATCCATCCCACCCTTAGATCAAAAAGCTCAAGGTGGACTTAAGAGATTTAACACTAAGATGAACATATGCTAGTTTTAATCTTACCAAACCAGCTTCTATGCGTGTGGGTGGTAGGGAAGGGGTTTGCTCTGGCTCCCAGAAGAACAGAAATATACTTATTAAGGATGTCATCAGACAGGCAAAGGAGATCAATTATTCTTTTCAGAAAATCTCCTCCTCACATATTTTCAGAGAACATAATAGGAAGGTCGATGCTGCTACAAAATTTTGAGAAATGTAGTTCAAGCATAAACTTCTTGCACACGTTTCAGGTTTCAATGTGAATGTCTGCATTTATTTAATGAGCACCTTGGAAAGGTGATGACTAATTCTATTTTGTAATATTTACATAAAAATTAAAAATGAAAGTATTGTTTTTTTTTTTTATCAATGTAATCCTAGAATTGGGGATATTAGTTATCCTCTATAAAAACATAAATAAGATCATATAAGAGAGATCTCATGCACATGAGAAGAAAGAAAGAGAGTTGGAGGAAAGAAGAGTGCATCCAGAAGAAAATAAAATCAAATATGTTAAAGAGTCCAGCAAGTACAACAAACCATACAACTGGGACCACTGTTTTTTCTTCATGCACATGCCATACATCAAATCTGGACATACACCTTCAGGTCTTAACATAGAGTGTATTTATGGAGTGTGCTTCAGTTATTGAGAGGTAGAAAGTGTGATTTTCTGCCCAAGAAAGGAATAAAAAGATCAGGTTGTACTATTGTAGTTGTACGTAGTGATTAGCTATTCAGGAAAGGCATAAATAGATCAGGTTGTATTGTTATAACTGTAGCTTATTTTCACAGGGAATAAACTATTGTTTGAGGTGATTTTATTGACTGTACAACTACTTGTTTAAAGCAGGTTGCAGAGGTCACCTTGTAAGTTTTGATCAAAAGATTGAAAAATTGATTTGAAGGAGAAATCCATGTGTCTGTATTTTATTTTTCCATTGTTCATTTTTCAACTATTTGTGTGATCGGTGCAATGTTATGAAATTTATTTTTCTGCTGTTAATGAAATTTTTTTTGGGTTATTTAACACGAGGACAACAATCACTTAGGCTTGAAAATCTTACATGGTACCAAATCTATCTCTCATAGTGATACTATAAAGGATTTACAACAGTAATTCAAATGAAAAAAAGAAGGGCCATCAATTAGAGGGTTTCAACAATCTTTCTTAAATAATTTTCTTATTTGGAAGTTTTTGCATTATATCTTAGAGATGGGCTTATTTTACCTCAGATTTGAGGAGAAACTAGATGGTACCTCAATTTTTTTGTCATGGAAAGTGAGGGTTATACTTTAGGATAAAATAATTAAGCAAGCTCCCTGAAAGTGGAAACAATGGTTGATCCCTATCCTGAGCATCTTATTCTCTGCCTCAAATAATGATCCTCTTCAAGAGCATGCATTATTTTTCCTTCTGCACCAATATTCCAAGGCTATAAATAATCCAACCATAGATCAATAATAGGTGTAGCATTCTTCAAACAAGCACCTACTGGCCAATAACTGAAAGCTCGTAATATAAACATGTACAAAGGCCTTTGTAGTAGAAGGGACCATGTAGTAGGCACAAACAAAGTGCTCGGTGGCAAAGAAAATGACCAGAATCTCAAGGTATCCATTTGTAATGCAGTTCCCCATCCAGAATTCAACTCTTCTTGAGGACAACACAAAGTACTTTTTACATAATTGACCAATATTTTCACAGCCTCCATGATTTCTACATTGGGGAGAGTATACCTCTGATATCAGTTTTTAACAGGTAATAAGATACCAAAAGACTAGAAACCCCATGAAGACAAGGGTGAAAATCATCATTCACCAACCAAAATTGTACAAAGGTATGAAAAATAAACTCTGCGCGAGGAAATATCGATGGATTCTCCTCGAAAAAAAGGGTGTGCAGACACACTAGGAGCACAAAGATTAGATATAGGAACAAATTTGTATAGATACAAATTCAGAAGATGAAAATAAGGGTTAGAATTGAACTTTACAGGCCTTCTATTGTCATGGCTACCACACAAACGATGCAGAGAAGACACACATTTCTCGAAATGAGACCGAGAACGTTTCTTAAACCCCCATTTCATTTCATTTGAATCCGAACGATTCATAACATAATCATCTTTGCATACAGCATAATAAGCAAACCAAAACATAAAATACTCAAATGCATTCAACTACACCTGAAATCCTCCCCCATGGACATCCTCCATTAATCAACCTTTAAATAAAGCAGGGCAGACTTCAGATAAGATATAAAAACCCCTCTTCGACTGAAGCATTGGACGAATCCACGCCTGAAGGTGCTTGTATGGAAACACATAGTGAACCACAATCACCTCATCTGCGGCAAAGATTGACGAAAACAAAGATCCAGACGGCGAAATAAGATTTATGATAGCAATCGCAGAATGCTCGGAGGTCTGTGCGATCCATCCACCAATGCTGGACGGTTGTAAGGCCTCCTCGAAGCCGAAGATCTTGCAGAGAAGAATGGGGAAGCATTTTATGTAAAAATGCTTGGTCTGATCCCAGATGTGCCTGTCAGTGAAGGATTCGATGGCCCCGTATCAGACAAAGACGAGGAAGACACGGCCATTTCACTTCCAAAGAGAAATCTATCGAAGATGAAGAAGACACAGCCATTGCACTTCAATTTTACAGTCTCGCTACTGATCCGTTCGGAGGCTTAAATATCGAGATAAACCCTTCAAAATTTGTGAGCCAGAGAAACACTAAACCTTACACTACATCGTATCGCAGCACTCTCTGATCTAGTATTCCTCTTTATTTCAAAATATTTGCACGACCTTAAGTAGCTTTTCAACTTTTTCCATTTCCCACGTTACAGTAGGGTAGGGTAATGTAGGGTCAGGAAATTTTGGTGTTTTTGAGGAGCGTTTTTTTTTTGTGGGAACAGAACCACCATTTTTGTGACCATCCCAAGGGCAAGTGATGCAGTAACCTTCAAGTGTACATCAATTAGAACTAGTTTCCATTGCAGGCTCCAGCGTATGACCATCAAAAGCTTGCATTTTTGTTAACAATGAGAGTAGCAATAGGTCGTTCTATGATCTGCTTGCTGGGTCTTTTTAAGGAATAAAAACAAATGAGCGCAGAACAGAGTGCACATCTAATGGTTGCGGGGCAAGTCCCTGTCATATGATGCACATTCAGGGCAGGGAAGGTAGATAATCTACCCTTTAATTCGATTGATTCTTCATATAAAATTCATCACTCTTTATACAACCTATCAGATCTGAAGAAAATTACACACAAAATCCTTCTCTGGTCGTCCAGGTTCGAGTAGTACATACCTGAGTAACTTTGACAGAGGTAACCCGTATGAAAACCACAACGCCAATCAGCACCCGCCCTACTCTGTATTGCCGTTATTTCCAATCCACTAGCCGTGCTCTGTATTCCCATTATTGCCAATCCATTATTAAGAGGAGGCATTTCTGCTTGTTGGTCTTGATGGTGATATTCTAAAGAACCCACGCAATGGGATTTACTTTCAATTTAAATGTTAAGTTGAATCATCAATCCCTGTGAAAGCAGATCTTTCAGCACCAGTGCTTAAAGAACTAAGTTAACATCCAGACAGATACATACCTGTAACATTAAGCACCAGACGTACCAGCTCTCAAAGCACCAGATGTAGCAACTCTCATCCTGTGGCTCTTCTACTTGGGCTCTCCTGCTTGCATTGCTCTCCCTTCTCCGGATAAGAACAGATATCTCCTTGCTTCTTGATTTTTCTTTGCGTAGATTACACAGATTGATGATCGGTATTGAACGAGCTTCTCGTTCAACTGGTTCAATGGCTAAAACTGTAGATTTTTCTCGGAAAACTAGGTCGGTTATGAGTAAACAGATTAAAGGTAAATAAATCGATCTGTAACTGGAAGGGATGCAACAACTCTTTAAGAATACTCTTTTTCGAATCAGGATGGAATACAAGATCAGAACTACTCGCTTACATTAGCCAACAGAAAATTGCCCTCCCTTTCTGAGAGCTGTATTTAAAACTCTGCATACTAAATAATAACTACTCCAACCCACAAGGCTCCTTCAACCAAGTAATTGATAATTTTCAATTAATAGAAAGCAATGGATTTCCCAAATCTCCAACCAAACAACTAAAGATCGAAACACCAGTGCTCCCACAATTGTCCGCTTTGATTATTTGCCAGTTGTGATAGTAATACTCTGAACACACCAAATCGAATATTCCCACGTATGGCCAAACTAAAATTCTGAAGTTGGTGCAAATGCCCGCGAATGTCATATATTCAAATCTTTACATTGCCAATGCATCAAACTATTATATATTATAAACTAATTATATATTATAAACTAATTATATATTATAAATTATTATATATAATGTAATAAATTGACATGAAACTATTATATAATATAAATTGTACATTGCCAATGCATCAAACAATTATATATTGTAAACTAATTATATATTATAAATTATTACATATAGTGTAATAAATTGACATGAAACTATTATATATTATAAATTATTATATATAGTGTAATAAATTGACATGAAACTATTATATATTATAAATTATTATATAGTGTAATAAATTGGCATGAAACTATTATATGTTATAAACTAATTATATATTATAGATTATTATATATAGTGTAATAAATTAATGGTACAATGGTATGAGGAGAAGGATTAACATAAAATATAAATTATATACAGTGTAATAAATCAATAATATAATAATATAATGGTATGAGAAGAAGGATTAGTATAAAATTATTATATTTTATAAATTATTATATAGTTTGAGATGGTTTAATGTTTAAGAGTGTGTGTTTTTTTTCAAAAGGTCATGTGTTTAAAATCAGAGGGGGTAAATTATGTATGTCTTCGTAGACTTAGTAGTGAAATCGCTGCCCAAACGTGGGTCCCTTGTTCCAAAAACAAGGGGTCTCATACACCAATTTCGAGTCAATATTTATATCAATTTACCATGTATAAATCAACATACTTTGAATTCAAATTAATGAAATCATTCTCGATGAATCTAGTGCAATAATCAACCACAGTATGTAACAATGCCACAAAAAACCCATAACAAATAGAGTGTCCACAATTAAAAAATACTAACATAAATGACTAATTCATATACTTGTTGTACTTGTTATTTGGTCATATTTTTCTTCTTGGACTATAATAGTCATTTACATTAATCATTATTAATTTTGTTATTTATTATCTAGTCATATATTTTAATCCTAGAATAAATTAGTCATTTAAGTTAGTCGTTTTTAGTTTAGTCACTTATTATCTAGTCGTATATTTTATTCCTGGACTAAATTAGGCATTTAAGTTAGTCATTTTTAGTTCGATCACTTAAAATTACTCAAATTTAGTAGTATTTCACTTGAAATAATTGCGGTGACTAACATTTTTAGTGAGCTAGTCACTAATTTCATCATTTTTTACTAGTCAATTTGGGCAATGGGCCAGGTTTAAATGGCCTACAATTTCATTGTCAACAGGCAAGGAACCCAACACCCAAGAAGCAGGTGAATTTGGTGGGTACTTGATTTTCCTAATAACCTCCGGTTTCGAGAATTTTCAAAAATATGATATTGTTTTAAGAAAAAATATATATATAAAAATGGGTGGTAGGCCACCAACCCCTCTACCCCCTCAACCATATGCCATATATATATTTAAACCAAAATTAAATTTGGGGTGGCAGGCTGCCACCCCTGCTACCCTAGTCAACATTTCCATATTATAAATCGGGTGGCGGGTCGTGATCCCCGCCACACCCCACGAAAAGTCCCATGCAAAACTGCGTAACACATATATGCATAATATGGTGGTGGGTGGGCCACGACTGGTGGACCCGCCTCCACTCAACACAACGTGCCATCATATGTCGAGACTAGCGGGGCTCGAACCTACCCGGCCCCCATCGGGCAGTCTCATAACCATCGAACGATGGATCAGATGTTACCACGTACCATAATAACACAAACGATTATGTGTTATGTTAAAAATTTGCCCAACCAAAAATAGGAGAGGTGGGATTTGATCCCCTAACCTCTCCTCAACGAATTTCATTTTTTAACCAATACACCATAACCACTTATGTGGTAAAATCCACTGCCCATAACCTATTTAAATCACAGTCGCAGTTGTGCCAAGGCAGAGGAATGATGCAATTTTCAACGTTTATTATTATTTTTTATTGCAAGATTGCGAGATCATCAGTGGCCGGAAGGGCAGAACCTTGTCAAGAGGATAATGAGGATCATCAGAAATATTCCTTGAGGCCCAGAATTTGCCAGAGTCAAAACTTGACAAATGTTATGTTGATTTTACACCTGTCAGTGACAGGAACTCAATGGCGATGTTTGTTTCAGTTTAAGATCTTCCCATTTGTCGGCCATTTTCTATATTGGAGTGACAGTGTCAGATTCCCAAGTGTGGACATTTGATTTTATGCCTCTGGACCTCAAAAATTCGATGGTGCAACTAGATTCAACAGTTGAGCATCCACTTCTTCAACAAACTTCAGGGGTTGAGGTGTAGGTAATATTGAATTCATGTGCTTCTTTTATCATTTTCTGTGAGATGTAATATGCTGTTTAGATCCCTGCTTTATGTATGTTGCAGGATCTATGTTTCTACTTCATGTGAGATGTATTAGCCATGGATTGTTATGTTTGATTGAGTTCCCTATGTAAACTTCTTGAATGGAACCTCATCGTCACCTTGTGTAAGATTATGTCATGCTGATAGGAGGCCTATTGTGAGTGAGATTTTCTGTAGTGGGATGTCTCGTGGAGAACAAAGCCACTCATGTTGAGGGCATATATCCTTGTATGATGGAAAACCTAGTCCATGTACATCATCACCATTTCCAGCACTATATGAAGCGGCTTACTCTATCTTGACACCCGGTGTTACATGTCATTTTGTCACCATGAAATTTTAATGTCATTATGGGTCTATCACCATCCATATCATGTTCCCTTAGAAGTAAAAAAAATTCATGTTCCTGAACCAAGCCTTGGAAATTGGAGAAAATCTCTTTAAAACCTTTAAAACATTAGCTATGCGCTTTTTGTGACCATTACCTGTGCATGCACTGATACTTATTCTATTAGTTATGTTGATCACTGCTCTGCTTGCCACTAAAACCTACGCACCCTCATAAAAAGGAACTAAATATATAAAGGTAACGTCTAGAAGCATATTTGGTCGATTAATCTCCCAACTCGAAGCCTCTAAAGCTGCAATAGTTTGAGCTTTATCCCTCTACTCATGGAGCTATCCCTTGGCCAAAAGAACCAAAACTCCTTCATGGGAGGAACTCATCCCTCTCTTAATGGACCTAAAAATACCTCAATCTCTCTATAAATTGAGCTGAAGTTTCACGTTAAAGGGTAGATACTAACTTGTATAGACTCTAAGTTGGAGAGAGTTCATAGAATTCATAGATTCTGAGCTAGTGAGTTGGTGTTTTCACATTGAATATTACACCTTTGTGTACATAATTTCTTGTTGGTCATTATAGAGAGAAAGACTTATCAGACTGAAGGAAACAATTGCACAAACACATGGGAGAGGTCTATACAAAATCAAGGCTCAGGTTGTAATATTTCTCTTTTTAATTTCTGATAATCAATATGGATCTATTTTTCTTGTTGTCTTGTTTATGAATTCATGGAAATGATGTCAATATTGAGACTCTTTGATGACTAATTTAAAATAGTTTTTATGATTATTTTATATATTATAGGTGCTTTGATCTTTTACATTGTTTGTGATTGCAAGTTCTTCTCAACATTGAAGGATTGGAGCGAAAGGCAAAAGACTACACTGAACGTCTCGGTTGAAAGGTAGGAGAATATCCTCCTTATTTCAAAGTTGTAATAATCTAAAATACAAATAGTTTAGAGAAAGATGCATTCAATGGATCTTTGTTTCTAGTTACTTGTTGGAGTACTAGGTAGATCGCTCTTGTCCACAAAAGGGATTAATCCACAAAACAAATTGGCAACCATACTCGGGAAGACACGTTTAGTTTTCTTTGGTTCTTTTTGGTTTGAAATTCTAGCTTTCTTGGTTTTATTTCTCTGAGTGTGGGTGGGTAGATAACCTTTTAGATTCTTTGAGATAGAAAATATTAAATTTATTTTTTCCAAATTTTCTTTTCCCTACACAGTTTTCTGTGGAAAATAGAGTGACAAAGTGCACAACTTACCAGTATACTTTAGTGCCAGAGTAAGAAGTTATCTAATGGATGAGTACCTTGTTATAGGATAAAATGTCTCCTCATAGTCAATTCCCTCAACTTGAGAGTACCACTTGGGCACAAATCTGACCTTATACTTCTCTATGCTTTCGTCTTCTACCTGCTTCACCTTGAAGATCCATCTCGAACCCACTATTTATTTATATACTACTCTTGGGACCATTTTCCAAGTATTTTTCTTTACAATGGATTCGTATTCCTCCACCATTGCATAAAATGATACATGTTTCTCTATTTCTTCCTCAAAATAGGATGGCTCAGTCTCCATAAGCTCAGTAATAAGAGCCATGTAGCTAGTGTACCTCTCAGGTGCCCTTTTTTTCTTGCGCAAATTTGAAGGATCTCCCACATTCTCTAGGCTCGCATACTGCACAAGTATATCAACTTCCCTAGTTCTTTTTCTACCTTCTCTCGATGATTTTTCTTGAGTGAATGTCTCCACTCTCTTCTTCTCAATTTGTGGTCTCTCCACAGCTTCCTGAGGCTCCCCCTTTGGAACTAAAATATCCTCTTCTGGTGGGATCTAAATCTTCCTCTCAAGAGAGAACCACATTGCATTCTCCTCATCCAACTTTACACCCCTTCACACAACTATCATTGTGAGGGATGACAAGTACACATGGTACTTGTGGGGAGTTTTTCTGTAACCTATAAATACCCCCAATTTGGCATTTGAATCAAGCTTATTCATTGATTCTTTAGAGACATGGCAGTAAACAGAGGCTCCAAAAATCCTGAAGTGCGCCACATCTGACTTTCTCCCTGAGAAATCCTTCTTAGGTGTAATCATGCAAAGAATATGATGATGACTCTGGTTCTAAAAATATACTATTGTATTTTATGCCTCATCCCAAAAATGTAGAGGTAGGTCTTGCTCATTAAACATGACCTTCACTCCTCTCACAATGCTACAATTCTTTCTCTTAGTCACCTCATTTTGATGTGGGTTGTTGGGTGCTATCAACTCTTGTCGAATGCCTTCTTTCACACATAAATTTTTAAATTTATTCGACACATAATCACCTCCATTATCACTCATGAGATACTTCAAATTCTTGTTGGTTTCTTTCTTAACCATTGCCTTAAATTATATGAAAATTACAAAATATTTGTGTCAAGTAATGGAGGCTATCAAGAAAGGTCCATAGACATTAGAGTGGATCCTTTCTACTAATGCATGTGCTTTGATTTCCCGAACATGGAATTTTGAATTTTGTGTACTTCCCCAACGTACATCCCTTGCATACATCATGTTGCTCAAGTGCTCCTTTAGGGAGTCTAGTGGTTATTTGATGTATAATATTCAAGGTTCCATGATGCAAATGGCCAAGTATTTTGTGCCAAAATTCATCGATATCATGACCTTGCACTTTCTCTGCCTAATGCATCACAATATTCCACATCTAGCTTATACAAGTTCTTCACACAAACCCTAATATGCTTCACCTATTCCATGGTTATGTGTCTCAAGAATTCTTTTCCTTTGTTGAAGATCAAATCATAACCACGATCTTCCAAAACTACAACAAATATGATATTTTTCTTTAGGCATAGAGAAAACATGACATCCTTGAGCCTGAGAGGGGAGCCTGAATCCTTCTGAAATGTGACTCTACCAATACTAGTCATGTTGTACCTTCCTTCATTCCCTAGCTTGATGTGCATCTGGAGATATTTCTCCTCTTGGTCACTGAAAAAATCTCAACACCACATCAGGTGGAATAATGCACCTCAGCCAAGTACCACACACTTCCCATGACTACGCTGGAAATGCATGCAATATGGGTAAATTCAAGCTCAAGTTGTGAAGCCATGGATTCACCTGCTGCTCCTACTATGGTATTCTTGCTGATTGGAAAGCCAAATGACAGTGTAACATCAAACCAATCTTTGGAGTCCAAGGACCTAGCCTTCCTGGAATCAGAGAGGGCTCTCTCTATATGTGTAAGGGATATCTGTGTGTTTGCTTATTGTGTTCTGATTTTAGGCTAGTTATGAAGTAGTTTTTTTGGTTTTGGTTTTTACGTTGTGAGGGATGAAACTGATCAAAGATATAAGATAGGTAAAAAATATGTCAAATCAACTGGGCTATGGGATCAAAAAGGTCAAGAAAGCTATCAGATGGTGATACAAGGCTGTTGAAGGGCCGATTTGATTCGAGGTAGAAAGGATCTTTGGGAAAAATGGAATAAAATGGCCATCAAGTTTGGGAACAACAAAGGAT
Source organism: Pinus albicaulis (assembly GCA_034641835.2). Lineage (NCBI taxonomy): Eukaryota > Viridiplantae > Streptophyta > Pinopsida > Pinales > Pinaceae > Pinus > Pinus albicaulis. The sequence goes on from JAXQQM020076952.1 coordinate 129,110, forward strand.
TTCAAGAATAACTAGTTTAATAGCTGACATAAACATGGTAGGGAAAACCATTAATCATGATAAATGTAACTATAAGCTAGTCAATACATAGAAATAAACATTCAAGCCATGCATAGAGATATATAACTCTCTAACTTTGGGAAATGGCTATCAGACTTTGGGGAAATACACTTAAGACAGACAAACAACTTAAATCACTATGCCGGAATGCCTAAACACAGTACTTAAAGTTATTGGGCACTTTGAAAACAAGATTGTATAGTCTTAGACAAAGGGCAAGATCAGAACAAGACCTCCTTGGTTCAACAAATGACAATCTAATCAGTCAAAGAGAAATTTCATGGATGGAGCTATGACTAGCCATGAGTAAGCAGGGCATACCGTAATTCATACTTAGCATGCATAAAACCATGATTGAAATAAGCAACAATATCCTTAAGTTATTAAAGAGCAATCAAGAATTCTTTAATATGACTAAGGATGAAGAAAACATGGAAGCTATGAAGAAACAAGATATTTGAGGTGCCTCCAAGGGCATGTCTCAAATTTTTTCTCTACTATTCTATAGCAAGCAAGAAACATGGATTCATGAATGAAAACTAGGAAACAAAGCAAAGAGAGAGACACTATACCATTCTACCAAGTCATGGAATCCAACAACAATCCTCTTTTATCATCCAAGAACATCCAAGACACTATCCAAAAGCATTAAACACGTATTTCTTCCAAAGATTATATGACCATATGTTGCTTCTATCATAAAGTTCAGCCTTGTTTACAAAGAAAGCCTTCAGAATAAATAGGCTCAAGTGAGGAAAACCTCTTAGTTCAATTTTCACTCTCATTGGCCTATCCAAAATATCTAATCTTGTCCTTGAGGCTTTGCAAAGCCCAAGGCACAAAATATCTCATAAAATATCTAAAAAATGCTAAAAGAGGGAAATAAATTGACTTTTTATAACTTCTCATGTGTAAAAATAGCTAAACGCACATGAGGAAAAAGCATTTTTTAAAGGTTCAATTTTTACAAAAATACTCAAAAAATACATCAGCAAAAGGTCCCCTGACTTGTCGGCAACTTTTGGCAGCCTTCCCGATGTCTAAACGAGGGTCATGATAGCTCGTTGGAAAGCTCCGAGTGTCTACGTTCTGGAAAAACTTTAATTTTCCCAATATGATCCCTGGAAGTCCTCCAAAAATAGGCCTGTGTGTAAAAAACCAGAAAATAAGCTTTGCTGATAGACCGAGCAGAGTGTAGAAAAAGCGGGCATTTTTTTCCATTTCGGGGGAGAAAATGATCTTCAAATGTCCTGAAAATAGCTGAGTGTGTGCTCTTGAAATTATGGAATCCAATGATACCATTCTCCTCCTTTGATGATCCTCCAAACTGAAATGGTGAAGCCCATGAGTTTTGGCCAAAAACCCAAAAATGCCAAAAGAACCAAAATATGTCGAAAATCACCCAAAATTGGTGAGCATGACCCTCAAGGGTTCTCAGCAACATGTTGTGAAGCATAGGCCAAAATCTGAAGTCTTGATGTGTCTTTCCTCACTTTCCATGCCGGGCGCTTCCCTTTAGCCTCCTTGAGCTTTTCTTGAGCAGCCTTCAACTTGCGCCGGGCAAACTGATTTAAATTTTTATAATGCCTTGTCATTCTCCTTTGAAGGTCTAAATATCTGTTTTCCTTCTCCAATTTCTTCTCCAAGTGGTCATTGAATCTCTCAAGCCATGCCTCCCTATTGTTCTCTATCTCCTGTTCGAACAATGCAGTGAGAGGGGTAGATTAGAGAAGGGCTTTTTCCTCTTCTTTTTTCTTCTCAAGGGCCTTTTTAAGCCCCATGGTTCTTGGCCTTTTTCGCCTAGGCTGATCTTCTCCTTCACTTTCATCGAACTTGCCTATGAGTTATTCTAACCTCGCTTGGGCTTTGGAGGCCTCCTTCTTTTACTTGGTCACTTGTGTCTCATAAACAACCATATGGACACTCATTTGCCTATTTTGGATTTGCAGAAATTGATTGAAATTCGTAGCTCTATGAAGATCATCCTTCAATGCATCAATTTGGCTTTCTCTATGGATCAAGAGGCTTTCTAGAATCTGGGCCTCATTATCACTATCATCGCTTTGGATTTAAATGATGTAGAAGGCACTCTCTTGTTCATGACTGCCTTCTTCCTTACCCTTCCCTTTTCTTTGGGTGGCTATTCTAGTGCTCTTCCTCCTAGGAAAATCAATCTTGGGCTTCTTTGGCAATTTTCCTTTACTTCGGAGGGCCCTTGTCACATTTGGAGTGAAAACCCTAGGCACTCTCTTCTTTTTTGTCTGGGGCTTGGCCTTTTTAGGAGAAGAGGGCATGGCCCCTTTACCTTTGTCACCTTGCTTCTCTTCTTTTTGAGTTTGTTGTTCTTCTTGAAGAGGTTGTTGTTCTTGAGGAGGCTGTTGTGTATCATCTTTTGCCTGCCCTTGCTCATCACTGTCACGATGCTCCTGTTCAGTGCTATCATGCTGCCCCTATTCAGTCTCTTTTGGCTGTTGTGTGTCCTCTTTTGACTGTCCTTGCTCATCACTATCATGCTGCCCTTGCTGCTCTGTCTCACCCTCATCATAAGTCTGATGTGTATCATCAAAGGTCTGCTCACCCTCATCATGAATCTGTTGTTCTCCATGCTACTGCCCTTCATCATCTTTATGCTGTTGTTTTGTCTCACCCTCAATGTGTTGATTTTCCTCATCCCTTTGCTGCTGTTCATAATCACTGTCATGTTGCTATTCAACACTTTCTTCTTTCTGCTCATGTCCTTCTTCCTCTTGCTGGTCACTCTCTTCTCCTTATTCATGTTACTTTGTCTGTTTTGTAGTAAATTTGAGCTTTTTAGCAATAGGTCTGCTAGAAGAAGGTGAGGGATGATGAGTAGGAGATGTATGGGATGTATGGACTGGAGGGACAGTGGAGAAATCTGGATGAGTGATGAAAACATCCCAAGAGACCTCTCTCTATTCAAGCTGATGAAGAATGATGATTTTGATGAGAGAGTGATGGAAGATACGGGCTATTTGCTATGAAGGAGGCTTCTTCTGGATAGTGGAGGCCATTTTCTCAATGCTCTTGTGTAAGAAGAAAGGAAGATTTAACAATCTGGTCCTAGTGAAATGCATGAGCAGTCGAATGTGATATGCATAAATTTGGAAGAATCTTCCCTCACAAGTGAAGTACTTCATGATAATCTTCATGAGAGGGGCGCAGCTGGCTAAAAGATATGAGAAAGGAAAAATAGAAGGACATGACTCTCTGTGCTCAGGCTTTAAGAAGGGCTTGTAATCATCTGAGTCCAAATGGATTTGTTTAAACCATTTCTCACCAATATAGGGAATTTTAGTGGCCTTGGAGATGGATCTTGGGGAGAATTTGAAGTCAAGGCCTACCAAATGGAAATGCTTGTCTTGAAACCTTAAAGCGCAAATATGTGTCAAAGGAGAGAAACTCTTCACCTCTTGCACCCTTTGACAAAAATATAAACACCCGACCTCATGAAAATTGAACAAGACTGATGGGTGTGCATTCAATTCTTTAGTGGAAATAGGTTCATATCTCTTATGCAATCCACTCCTACTATCCTGCCTAGGAGGAATCTTGTTCTGGATGCTCTCTGCAAAACCAAACTGCCTCAAAAAGGTTTTCAAGAATGTGTTCTCAAACAAAACTTTGCATTCTTTGTAAATCACTGTTTGATCAAGGCAAATTTGTTTCAGATGTTGTGTGGAATTCTTTTGTGATATCAGGTCTCTGCTCCTTAAAAACATTGTCTTTCTCTTTGTATGCCACTCAACAACTAATTTTAATAATAAGCACATAGTCAATTGAAATGCATACACAGTCAAGTGATTTTCTGTGCTTGGAACAAGGTCACAGAGCTCTTGGTGTTTTGATAAGATAACCTTGCATTTAGACAAAGGCAAAAACTCCACTCAATCAAAAACACCTTCGAATTGTAATGGCAGCTCCCCTCAGTAAAGTCTGTTTCATGGACAAAAAGGCAGCCTTGATTTTGCTCTTTACCACACCGAGGAAAACTTTGAAATGAAAAAACACTTGTAGAATGATTACTGCTGTTTGAAATCAGGCATACTATTTTCACTTTGCAACACTTAGTTTCCATTTCTAAAACTGCTCCACCTTCCAACATTGTTTTTGAGGACAGTTGATCAACCTTTTGTCATCAATAAAAACTCACCATTCTCACTATGTTCACCTTGAGCAAACATAAAACACAACAAATCTTGAGTTTTAAACCAAAAGATCAAACCTCCCAGGCACTGTTTTCTCCATTACATAGTTGACAGAGTTTAACTTTGTTTTACCATAGTAAGGTTATCTTCACAATTTTGACAAAGCCTTCACTATTGTGTATATTCTGACTTGCAGGTTTATGTTGATGCACTGTTCTGAGGGCAACATTTAGGCCTTTGACATAAAAAAAGACCACTTCACTTTCAACTAACTATAACAATATTTTTCAAACCTTTTGCCCCCAACATACCTTGAAGATTGATAGCAGCCGTTGTTTGAGGGGTTTGAGCAGCTTTGAAAGCTTTTGGAGGCATTGTGATGGCTTGAAACATGCGCAGAACATTTGAAATGAGAGAGCGCCGTGCACAAGAAAGATTTCGGGTCACCGTCGGGCCATCGTGACCGGCACCTACAAGCGCGCCACGTGTTGCTACAGGCGCACCACACAACAGTGTTTTCCTCGTGTAAAAACTCGCCTGAACACGCCGCGCAACCCTATAGGCATGCCGCGCAGCCTAAGAAGCCCGAAAAATTTATGAATTTTCCCGAACACTTATTCTCCGATCTTGTGAACAACAAGAGGAGTGTTGCCTTGTGTTTTTGAAATGCAAAAAGATATGGCCACAATCCTTTTAGCTCCTTTTAAGTCGATCACCCTTGAGTTACCTTTGTGGGGGTTTTTGTAAGTCACCTTTTGAAAGAAAGGCATTGGTTTGAAACAACAAATGAACATCTTATCATTTGTGTTTTTTCAAAATAAAACACACCCAAACTTGAACATGCCATTTTGAAAAACTGTGGGTGACTGTTTTTGGAGGTTTTTATGCTTTTGATATTTTTCACCGTGGGCTAACCACTTTGAAGGCCAATCATCACTCGGTGTTTTTTTTATTGAAAAATGAAAAACAATGACTTGTGAAACATCTTTTTCCATTTTGCAAGGAGGTGATTTATCTCTTTAAAACTTGATGACAGTTTCTGTTCCTTATACTTATATCTACTTTGTTAGACGTAACCTGACTCAAAACCACCTAGTGACTGTAGATACATTCTACAAATGATGCTTTTTTTTTACTGTGGGTGAGGCATAGTTGTACTCACCTGAGCTTTACTGTCCTCTGTCTATCAAGAAAGGCACTTCTTCTAAGAATTTTTCCTCTACTAAAAATGTAACAGCAAAGTACCTTTGACCTATTTTCATAAGGAAACTACCTTCATTTGTAACAGTGGCATGCAAATATTGCTTTTGAATGTTTGTTCCAGAACCTTTTGAAAAACAATTATCACCCTTTGGCTTGTGTCTAACCTAGTTGATTTCAACTATTCTTCAACTATGTTTTTTTTAAAGGAACAAAGACTAAATGTCAAGCCTGTTTACCAAGGAGATGAGTTTTTGTAACCCTTTAAGGAAATCAAACCTCTCAGCAAAGTTTGTACACTTCTTGGCTCTAGACTGTCTTTGAAAGCAAACTCTGATAGGAGATATGCCAGCTTCTTTGATAGTTTATGGTACTCATGCTTCCCTTTGTTTTTTTTCACATGATTGCCCTGTTTAGAATCTTTCAACTGTCTTCTGCTGTTCTTACCATTTGTCTCTTAATCAGTCAAAGCTTGAAATGAGTCACCGCTCTGGCCCTCTGTTTATGAATTTAGGGCCCTATTTTGACAAAATGCTTGATGTCGTTTCAACCTCTGTCTCAATCAAAAGAAGAATTTTTGATGAACCTATTGATAGTGGTTTCCCCTACATATGTTGGCAGAAGTTAGTTAGAAGCTAAGACTGTTGGATTCCTTTGGCCATCTGCTCAATAATATTTCTACATTGACGATCAACTCATTAGCTTCATATTGTAACTCAGTAAAAATGGAGCTCCACTGCTTTGCCTCTGCCTTAAAAATAATTTTTATTTAGAGACCCTTAGTTGCTGTCTCATTGTACCCAAAAAATGTCCTTTAGTCAGTGCAGACTCTTAACATCAAACTTTATCCATTGGCCCTCTTCTTGTAGATGAAGGAGGCACTCTCAGTCTTCAAACCCTCTGCTTATAGATGAAGGAGGTTTTTCAGTCTTCAAACCCTCTTCTTATAGAGGAAGGAGGTTTTTCAGTCTTCAAACCCTCTGATTATAGATGAAGGAGGTTTCTCAGTCATGTCATATCATCAGCCTTGGACAGTGTTATTTTTCCTTTCACTGTCCTTTCATGCTTTGACTGTGATCGTAAGAGCTTAATGAAAAACTCTCTGCTCTGTAACTACATCCTAGGCTCAAAATCACATTGAGAAGCAACTGTATTCTCATGTGGAGCCAAATATTGTCTTCTGGGATGCTGGTATGCCTCTGTCCTTGAAAGATCCATTTAAACACTATAAAAACACCTAGAATCAGTTTGACTTATGGTACATGTATTGCTGAGACTTGAGGGTGTATTAGTAGCGCGACCTAGGGCTATAACCAACTTTATTTGCATAATGGGAAGGTCTGTTATGACTTCTTTATAGAATGTAGAGGTTCTTTGGCTTTAGAGCAGTTTCCCAAGGGAGAAATACCTAAAGCGCCACTACCTAACTTAGGGGAGACTTTTTGAACAGATTTGGATTGTTTCTTTGGAGCCGATGGGAAAACTAGTATGGCTGAGGCTAGATAGGACTTGATAATGAGGTTTCATCTTGTCATGGGCACACTGAAAGGTAAGAGGGAAAATTTTTTTATGGGTGTTTTCCAGCTGGAAAATTTGACAATTTTTGAGATCAGCTGCTAGAAAACTTGGCTGTTACAACTAGTCATCACCAACAAGTGAAAAATACTGATGAATAACACTAGATACTGCCGGAATTTGGCCAATGCATGCATGATGGCCAACATCTCCTTGTTGTAAATAGGATACAACCTCTCATGCGGAAGGAGTTTCCGACTCTCAAAAGCTATAGGGTGCCCCCCTGCATCAATACTGCGTTGATCCCCTCTCCCGACGCATCACAATCCAAGACAAATGGCTGCGTAAAATCCGACAACACAAGCACTGGAAAGCTACTCATCACCTCCTTAAGCCTATAAAAGGCTTGCTGCGCTATATCTATCCAACTGAATGCCCCTTTCTTTGTCAAATCTATAAGGGGTGTAGCAAGCTGTGAGAACCCTTTGACGAACTTCTTGTAATAGGCACATATCCCAATGAACCCTCGAAGTTACATCACATTATTTTTCTCTGGCCAATCTCTGATGGATCTAATATTCTCCTCGTGGACCCTCACTCCGTCCACTCCAATGATGTGACCCAAATACAACATCTCTGTCATCCCAAACTCACACTTGGAGAGCTTAGCATAGAACTGTTGCTCTTCCAAGATGCGTAGCACTGCCTCTATATGCTGGAGATGCTCCTCCCATGTCCTGATATATATGAGTATGTCATCAAAGAAAACCAATACAAACTTCCTCAGATTACTCCGGAAGATATGGTTCATGCAGGACTGAAAAGTAGCGGCGCATTGGTCAGCCCAAAATGTATAAATAGAAACTCAAAGTGCCCATAATGACACCTAAAAGTGGTCTTGGGAATGTCCTGTTCCCTCGCACGAATCTGATGGTACCCTGATCTCAAATCAATCTTTGAGAAGAACTTATCTCCCCTCAACTCATCCATCAGCTCATCGATCCTGGGTATAGGGTACCTGTTCTTCAGAGTCTTCTTGTTCAGGGCCCTGTAGTCAATGCACATCCTCAAAGTTCCTTCCTTCTTCTTTACCAGCACTAAAAGAGAATAAAACGGACTTGTGCTTGGTCTAATGTGTCCAAGAGCCAACAACTCCTGGATGGCCCACTCAATCTCATCCCGATAGGCTTTGGGATGCATATAGGGTGTAGTGATCACCACCTGGATACCCTGCTCCAGCTCGATGGTATGCTCAAACCCTCTAATTGGTGGTCGACCTGGTGGTATAGCCCCAAACACTACCTCATGCCTGTCAAGGATAGCTTGTATCTCTGGATGAACTACTCAATCGGTGGTCTCTACCTCTGATGCCTGCAACTCAACTGCCCACTCCATGTTTCCCTTCCGGAAGTCTTCCTCCGTCCGGTGTGCCGAAACTATCTGAGGTGGGTAAGTATGCATCCCGCGGATCTTCTCATGCTTCTTGGTCTTCTTGTCATCCCACTCCATCTCTAAGGCCTCCCAGTCTATGGTGACCTTCCCCAGCGTAGTCAACCACTGAACACCGAGTACCACATTGGTATCTTGTATGTTGACCACAAAAAAGTGATGTCCAGCTTCTCCACCCAAGACTTTGCCGAACTTTTTGATGATCCATCAAACGTAGGCAAATGAAATCTACTAGAGGCACGGTGGGAATCTCCATCATGGTAATGTTGGTGCCCTCTATGATGGTCGCGGGGTCTACTGTCCCACTGGAGCTACACAAAATCTCTGAATGTGAGAGCATCGCTGAACTCCTGCCCGTAGGACTGATACTCTGCAAAATACTCATCCAAGTGTCCAGGCTCTACCTCCTGCTGGGCTCCTAACCCTGTATCTGCTCCCAAGAAAGTGGGCATAGTAGAATAGGTAGGTGCACAAGAAGCTGTCAGCTGAGGAATATCACACTGAGCAGTGCCCTACACTGGAAAATGGTGGGATTTACCTGATCCCTCTCCAACCTGGAAAACCCCTGGAGTCTCATGCTGCCTAGCCTCCACAGCTGTGAACCTTTGTCCCATCACCTCAATCTGTCTAGCTAAATCCTGCACAGACTTGAGGAGTGCCTCTCCAAATTTCTTGGCCTCTGTGTCCTCTACCATTGGTTCTTTCTCTCTTAAATCTACTACAATCTCCACCTGATTTGTGTCTGCCATAGGCTCTCTCTCCTGATCTGCGTTTTCTACCTGGGCACAGTCTTCCTCTTCGTAGGTGGCCTCCAACCTACGCTCACGGTCTCTATACTTCCTGCCTCTGTACGGTCTCTTTCCTGATGTCATAGACCACAGGTTGAGCTAGAACTATCCTCTGATACCACTGTAATATCCTGTTTCGGGGATATCTCATAAACACAGCAAAATCCAACCAGAGATTGACTGGGAGGGCATTTACTGGATATGTCACCTCTAAAAGAGCATGAGATCCGGAGGCTACCTGGCCCTTTCTAGATTCTGTCTAAGAGTGAAATAAAAACAAACCAAGTGGCATAGAACTAGAGCGCTCAAAAAAATAATAGAAATAGAAAGAGAATACAGCAACTACGACAACTCAACCAGAGAACATAGAGAGAAAATGCTGAGCCATTTTATTAATTTGAGAAATGTAATGAAGTACAAGAGGCGATCTTGCGCAAGGAAAGTGAGAAAAAAATCTCAGAAAAGACAGGAAATGGCTGCACTATGAACTGCGTCCCAGGTGCTGGAAAAAAATGCCGTGTAGCTACTACTGTTGGAATCGACTGAAGATTAGGGGCTGATCCCTTTGCCCGAATGAGATGAAAATCAGCAAATCTCCTCTCCTCGACAACCCCGAAAAAATCCACAAACCATTCCAAGAATGACCAACCTCCGAAAACACCAGAAACTGCCTCCCCAATGAATTACACTGGCCTCCAAGGTACAACGCAGTGGCTGGATAGAAACAACTAAAACACTGCCACAAACTCTGCCAAAGACCTCCTACGGGAAAAGGTTGAACCTCTACTCGAAATCCCGGCGAAATCGCCTCCAGAAACACCAATCCGAAGTTCCTCCGCAATCGACTGCATCCTCTCTCCCAGTGACTACGCAGTCTTTATAAGCTCCAGCTCCGCAAAAAACCCAAACAATGAAACGACTCACAAAATGCAAAAAGAGAAACCTTTCCCGAGCAGGCACTCGAAGTCCCTCGGGGATAAGAGTGAGATCTCCGCACGAAGACACTTGGTGCACTAAACAGTGCTGCAGAAAGGCTAAAAAACGAGCATGCTCAAGAAGACAAAAGTCTCACTCCAAAATAAACAACTCAAGAATGATCCAAATGAGGAGGCTCATCCATCCTTTATAACATTGGTTTCCCTCCAAAACCCGTCATAGCCTCTCTCTCCTCCACATCCTCATCCTTATCTGCATAGAAGCTTCTAGAGTGCACGTAGGCCCCCCTCCTCTATGTGGTGTTTGGCCCCCTTGACCCCCCTTGAGGCACAATGTTGTGCTACTAGGCGGATGTCTTATTCTACTAAAGTGAGTTAGACCCTCTTTACTCACTTTTTATTTATTTACAAACCATAGACGGAAAAAATATACAAAGTTGAATATTCCAATTAGCTGTTGCTAGTTAGGAATATTACAAGGTAGTCTTATCTTGCAACTAGTAGACAGCTAATCTGGCCTTCATATTGCTCTCATATTCATAGACCTTGAAATACTTAACCATATTCAACAGCCATGCCTCAGCATCTTCCTCCTTCTCCCCATCATAGGAGGGAGGCTTAATTCTCTAGAATTCCCCCTGTAATTCCTTTCTCTGTTTATACTAGTGTCTAGTAGTGTCATCTTCCTTAGAATCATTAGAGAACTTGCCTTTCTTCCTCTTTTCGGAACCTTCACCTTCTTGGCTGTTCCGCGAAGTCAGTTCTCTTATGAGCTTTTCCTGCTCCTCACTGGCTAATGACAGCCTGTCATTCTGGCTTCTTAGCTCAGCCATATCCCGTTGCAACCTGTGCAACATAGCCATCAAAGGAGCGTTGGGATCTGGTGTGTTATCTTCATCACGCAGATCAACATAAATTTCATCTCCTTCATCCATTGACTTTTCAGTTCCAGTACCACTGTACACTAAACAAAACAACATCAATTTTTTTTTTTTTTTTTCAAACAAGAAATAATTTATACAGTGAGCACAACAACAACCCAAATTTTCTAACATGAGCTCTGCTACCATTTGTAACATCACTCCTAAGCAATTTTTTTTTTATTTTTTTATTTTTTTTTTCTGAAGTCTTCCATATTTATATACATAATATTTTCCATTGAGTCTTTTATATTTTATACATATAGCAGAATTTTCATAAATTCCCTTAGAGATAGTGAATATTTTAAATTTAAAGACAATTCCCTACCAACTAAGTTATTATATGTATATTATTAAATCATGAGTAATATACATAGGTGTTTTAATCCACCTCCAAACTTGTATAGGTTTCCACATGTAATACCATACTTCAAATACACAACTATATCAAAAATATACCCATTCTATGCCTCTTCATTACATCTATATTTCTCCCACTTACAAGTTATACGTATCACTTTCATATGAAATCACACATCTTTGGATTTTGGGTGTTAACCCACTATGTAGATGTATACTTATGCTCATACATCCCATTCGAAATTGGACTACGCTTTTGAATACTTGTTGCCACACAATCGTTAGCCCTACGTGGAACGTCAAATAGATTCTATGACCTGTGTTGATACTTATACATGTTTACCTATTCACTCCTTTGGGTACACTAGGGATTCAAGACTTATTAATTCAATGTTTCCTGCATTTAATGCCAAGCTATAATTGTGAGCTCCATGATGGTTTTGCATTTAAGGGACGTACGTTTTTAAGTCTCGTTACACTGCCTGAAAATCCCAAATCTGAATTCAAATCCTCCTCAGCGTACAACTCTGCTCCACAAAAAATTTTATGCACCGGGTTTTGGTTTTCTGAGGACGATGCACTTAAGTCCAAAGCTTATCGTATTACTTGTGATTATTCTCTATACTGTCAAGGTGATATTGTATAGTTTTGTGATATGGGGTGGTTTATCTTCATA